>CM031860.1:17455860-17540637 GCA_018697195.1 Certhia americana
CCACATGGTGTAAGTAGCTGTGTGAGGAAGGCATGAGGGGTTTGCAATAAATTATGATTGCCTGCTTCTCTGAGAAGTCATTCTGAGTAACAGATCAGTCATTGCCTTTTGTTCCTAGAATGAGCAGCTTTATTCAAAAACAGTTACTGATGTTAATAAATAACTGGGTTTTTTGTAGTTTAACTTGTGTGGCACACACAGTTTTAAGTCAGCTGCCTCCTGCCCAGCTGGCTAATGGATGTTAGAGACACTGTGAGTTCTGACATCTGGTATTGATACTGCGAGACCTCAATAAGACACAGTAAACTGAAAGGAAATCATGGGAAACATAACATTGAAAGGAATCAGCGAGAAAAATCCCAGGCACTTCTAATGCCCTCACACTTTTCTTGTAAACAAGTACAGCAGGGAAGGGTCTTCTAATTCATTTCTGGGAGCTGGATGCGCTGAGCTCTCTGGCTCAACAGCAGTGCTGCATGTGCAGCTCCTGGGCACAACTTGAGATGTGCACGAATGTGAGGTGTGGTGTGGGACTGAGGCTCTGCATTCTCCTCCGTGGGGAAGCACAGAGCAAAGCTGAGGGTCCAGCTGGGCAGCAGGGTGGAATACCCAGGGCTGGCTCAGATATGCTTCCTGAGAGGGCAGACTGCTGTGACACATTGGGAGCAAGTAGATGGCAGCACCAGTTTTGGGTGGAAGGGTAATATATGCTGGTCTTGGCTTTTTCTAAGACAAATTTTGCTTAAGTCAGGAGGGCAAGTTCAAGTGCTTGAAGGGCTGGATTCAGCCCCTTGGCTGTGCAGCCCACACCGCTTTAAACCACTGTCTGTTTCAATATTGCATGGCAGAACATGTGCAGGAAAGCTTCTTTCCACCACTCTTCTTCCCACCTGCCCAACTTTACAACCAAGTTGGGTTTTGGTTTGGATTATAACACTGTACTGAATGTTTTATTGCCCTTGTGCTTTAGGGTTTTCTCATGGTTTTTTGCAAGCCTGAGTTATCAAGCAAGATAATAGGGTAGTAAAGGTGTTTGACATTAATAAAGCTAATGAACAACAGTGTTGGAGCTGTCCTCATGCATGCAATCAATTTTATGAAGCTCACTTATTCAGTCATTTCTCCAGGTGCTCATACAGGGCCCTGGGAAAAATGAGTCATAAATACTTAAACACTTCCAGTACTTTGATGAATATTTTACATTGTAGAATATGTGAATATTAGTAATTAATGCAGAGTTGAGAGTTAGAAAAATTTTTATAATCAGAATAGCTGGTCACTAGGCTCAGGGATATAGCTGGAACTGAATGAAAGAAGAGTACTTGCCAAATTGCCTTCTTGCATTTCATGAAAAACTGAAAGTGCAAATGGAAGATAGTTCTCACCTCTGCATTCTGGAAAGCTCTGGCAGGGCAGTGATAATAGGCATAGTGTAGGCTACACCACAGTGAGGGTGAGAGAAAAGAGCAAAAACTGTGAAGATAGATGCCATATGGAAATATATCCCTTTTGCTTCACTTGCTGCACCAAGAGGCTAAGCTGGCAGGTCTGAGGACTGGTGTGAGCAAATTACCTGGGGCTGGGAAAAAAAAAAAAGTCCAACTGCTGTGTTTCAGTCCAGTTTCTCTGAAAGCAAGAACATTAGAAAGCAAATTTGGTGTGCCTATGACAAAGAAATAGAGGAAACTTCCAGTCAAGGAAAACATTTTCTTCTGTCTTGAGGTCCTGAAATTACTTGCCCTATTTACATCCTGTTTTCCTCTGCACTTAAATTCACTGCTGGTGGGAGGACATTTCCAGTGTGTTTGTGCACCAGCACGTAGGTTTTTGCTGAGGTCCAGGTCACCAGCATCTGCCTGGAAAGGAATACAGCAGGAGCTATTATCCAGCAAGTTCTAAATGCGTGGATAAAGTTTCGACATTTTAAGTGAAGGAAAGGCTAGACGGCTCTTTTCTGTGTAAACAAAGAGGAGGAAATCATTGAAGTTGTCCAGACAGGGTACCCTTGGTGAGAGTGATCTAAAATATGTTATCATGTCTAGTTTCTTTGACAGGAATGAAAAATAACAACATAACAGCAGCTTTTTTTTTTTTTTTTTTTTTAAAAAAAAAAAGCATATCCAAGAGCATGCTTAACTCATTGTAAAGGAAAGGTTGAAAGAGTAGCAGGAGTACAACCCCAAGCAGGAGAATGAAGTCCACAGGAAGTAGAAGCTTTATCAAGTTACTAAGGCCAAGGTAGAATTGTAGCATAGACACTTAAAAATACTATAAGAAAGATCAAGACACAAAATGAAATGGAGCTAACAAGAAATCAGAAGTAATAAGAAATGTTTTTATAAGGGTATTTTTCAACCCTTATTTCATTGTGAAAATTAAAAGGCTTATTAATTAGTGTTGTCCTGGTTCTTGTACTATTCAGTACCCTATTAGCAATTTAAATAATAGAAAGATTTTTCCAGTTCCTTCCAAGTACATGATCCACTCTAGTGATTTGTGAGTGGGCACACTCTTAGTTACATGAAATTTTGAAGTTTTTGCAGTTCACATCAACTTCTAGGTTTTCAAAGCAGTTTTTAGAAAGGACTGTTTGCCTCCTTGAGATGTGCACTGAAGAGAAAAAAAGAAACAAAAGGTACTGTAAGAAAAAGTGCAAATGAGACCATCTTCTCTTGGTTTTCTTCTCTAATGATATTTAGAGAAACTACTTGTTTTCTTTAGGATGCCCTGACTCCAAAGATATAGACATCCACATGCCTGCTTAGTTGGTATCAGGTACTTTTAAAAGCACTGCTGTACTTGGATCTGGGCTCTACTTGCTCTTGCAGCCTTTCTAATAAGCCCATATAGACTGTGGTGGCTGTAACCAGCATTTGACCACTTGTTTCTCAAAATCCCAGGAGGATCAGGGCTCCAGATCAGCAGAGGGAAAAGGCAGCTGCTGGAATCTTTCAGACTGGTGCATCTCAAGGAAGTCACCTGTAGATCAACACAGTACAGGTGATTGGCAGTGACTGGCAATGTTATCTTGTTGCTTAGTAGTCAGAAGAGGATGTGTAAAACTGTGCCTGTAAGACACTCATGCCATAGTTCTCCTCTGCTCTGAAATGCTGAGCTACAGAGTAGTGGGAGACAGACAACTGAGCAACGCATCTCTTGGCAGAGCTGCAAACTTTGAATGTTGGGAGTGGGATAAGAAGGAATGTTGTGGTGATATGTTATAAACAAATCAGGCAACCAGATTTGTCTCAGCCATGGAAAAACAGTTCTTAGTGTGACTGGAGGGTATTTTTGGGATGTCTACTTGCAAGCCTGAATTCTATCCAAAAGGCAGCTGGAAATGCCCGGGAATCCAGAAGATCGAATTATTGTGCTCGACACAAATCAGAAGTTCTTACTTTGTTTCTAGAAATATAAGTTATGGATATATTTTAGATATATCCATTTATATCTTATACATAAAGGCTAATGTGAGCTGTGATTGATATATTTACCTGTGAGTAATTGTTTATAAATGAACTGCTGATGTCCAGATGCTTCTCACTCTTGCCATAACTTGATACAACACCACTGTTGGGTTAGATTCCTCTGAATTCTTTGATGTTTTCACTCCTCACTATACAATAAGATAAATGCACCTAATTTCAATGGTGCCAGCCCTTTCCAGCATGGATGACTCTGTCTCAGTTTAACAAAGAGAAAATCTTTCAAAAATGTGCCTAGTGAAGTTGGATCTTCAGAAAAACGTTGTAGAAATTGCTGACAAGTTTGCTATAATAATTTTCCTAATGAATTTCTGAGTAAGGTACTGATACAAATCACTTCAGGCTTTGTATAAGAGCAACAGCTTTGAAGCTATTAAAAAACTTAATTTTTTTGAAAGTCAGTTAATCAAGACAGTTAAAATACATAAGTGAAAGAAAATTGGGTATCTACATTTTGACATTAAGAGGTAGCATTTAATCTTAGGGCTTGAAACAATTTCAGTCTCTCAGAGGACTTTCAATGCATGCCAACATTCCTGTTGCATCCTGAGGTAAGGAAATTATTTTGCTAACTCATAAACTAGTTTCAAATATTCAGAAATTTTTCTGAACAAACAAACCCTTTTCCATAGTCTATTGTGAGAAGTTTTGTGCTGAGAGCAGCAATGTTTTTCACTTTTGTTTGTTTGTTTGTTTGTTTGTTTGTTAATTCTGGTTTCCTATTAAGCTAGTTCTTCCTTTGGAAGGTGGCTTGATATCCATAAGAAATCTGTAGAGTAAATCAAAGATCCATTTTTAGCCAAATAGCTCAATGACTTGGAAGTTCAGCTATGCTACTACATTCAAGTTACATGACCCAGCCCATATAAAAGACACTTCAAACTTAAAAAGCAATGGGCATTCATTCAGAGCATCATGGCAAGGTTTGCAAGCTGAGCCATGGCATTTTTCCAATTTAGTTATGTTGCTTTGCATTCTTAAGTAAGGACACTTCCCACTGCCTTTGGAGACACTGCACGATTTTCATCTGCACAGTGTCAACATACCCAGTGTCAGAGGAGACTTCTGTCAATAATTTATTCATTATACAGAACTTTTTTCTAGTGTAAACATATTTAGTTAAAGACTGTTTCCATCTGTTCAGCTTTTCTGTGTCTCACAGGTCCAGGAGACTTTTAGAAAGTGTAGTCACGGGCTTCTGAATTGCATCCTGAATTCCCTACAACTCATCATTATCAGTGGAGCAGCTACAAACTAGCAGGACAGCTGACCTTCAGTCTTCTGAAACATTCAAATTTCACCTTGAAAGAATTTCCTGGGTGTGGTACTCCATTGTC
Organism: Certhia americana; assembly: GCA_018697195.1. NCBI lineage: Eukaryota > Metazoa > Chordata > Aves > Passeriformes > Certhiidae > Certhia > Certhia americana. Next base: position 17,460,683 of record CM031860.1, read on the forward strand.
ATAGCAGGAGAACTTAGTATATCTAGATCTCTTCTTGATGATTTCTTCTCCACACATCTTCTCTTCACAGGAAACTTTTCAAAGTCCTTTTTTACTCCCACAATGTACACTTACATTTAGCAAATGCAGGCCTGAATCTTTTGAAAATAAATGTTCTGAAAATCCCTAACTTTGGGGCTTTTGAGAGGTATCTTGTTCCTTCAAAACATAAAGGAACTACATATGTAATAGGGAAGTTCAAGAAAAACAAGGTTTTCTCTCTGGTGCACACATCATACGGGCACAGGAGGCAGAGATGAATCCTGTGTTGCTGGAGCTGAGTATAGCTGTGTAAAGATCCAGTTGTGTTTGTCAGGCAGCAAAGCAAGCCAGGGAGGCACCTGTTGCACAGTCTGGTGGCAGCAATGTCTTCAGACTACAAGTATTCAGGAGATAGCTGTGTAAAACAGCAGCAGGGAAGAAGGTATTCTCAGTTCCCCAGAAAAACCTGATATTTCTCAAAATATTTTCCGGTTTCATGCAGTAAGAATTCTGTCCCTAGGCAGTGGCTGTGGATGCCAGGAGGCAACAGGATATTTGGAACAATATCAGGAGTCTAGCATGAGCTTCTGAGAATCATTTTCTGTGCCATGCAGAAAGGTGTGACAGCTTATCAGTTCTTCCTCTTGACTTCACTGTCCACTATTCCACTTGTAATTAATCTTTCAGTCTAGATGATACATGGACCATATTGCTTCCCTACTTGCTTTGGGTTGGTGTATTCAAACCCCTGGAGTAAACATTTGTGATTCAGAACTCCTGATTAATTATTGAGGCCTCCATTGTGTCTATAGAAAATAGTTTCATATCACACTTAAATGAGAATCAAGATCCTGCTGTGTTTCTTTAAAAAAACTGACACGTTTTGGAATTCCAGTTGTTTTTGAAAATCAGTTATTAACAAATGTGTGTCCTATATTCTAGACAGCAGAATTGTCTGTAGTTGTGTTACAGGCTTGCTTTTTGCTGGTGAGCAGAAGTATCTCTTCAGCTTGAGGAAATACACTGATAATGTTTTAGAGAACCGATTGTTCTAACCCTCCTTGGGCTAATTTTGCATAGCACTGTGCGAACGTAACAGCTTTCTAGAGGAGCAAGACACCACTCTGCCACATTTGGTCACTGAGACAGAACTCCAAACATGTTTTGCAGTCCCATTTCTGGTTTTTCAAGCACTCACTTGGCTTTTGGTACAAACTAGTATTTGTGATGAGCTCCTCAGAGATTTCTTGCACCCTTCAGCTCTTTAGTCATTCCCTAGGGACTTCATGCTTTTCTGTTGCTGATCTTTCTCTTAATCTTTGAGTGCTTCGTAGTTGGGAGTAGAGTTGGGAACTGTCTGCATAGCCCAGCAAAGTGCTAGGGAAAGGGAAAGATTAATGAGCTTAAATCCTTGCTTGCAAATTTGGTGTTTCACGTCAGAACATTGTGTCCTTTAACTGTATCCAGAAATACACAGTCCTTTTGCCTGCAGTGTGTATACCACTACATCGCTGCAAATGCATGATGTTTCTGTCTTTACTTTCCTCCTAGCAGAATGTTGTATATTATATCAACAGCAAAATGTGAGGGCAGGAGATGATGCTACTAAAATAAATATTCTCCTTTGTTTTTCTTTCTAGATTTATGCAGTAAGTGATTTCACTAATTGCAAGGAGGAAGTGGAAGACAGCAACACTTACGAACTTATGTCAGGCTCAGAAACTCCACCAGCTGTGGGTAAGTCTAGTTGTCAGACAGCTTCATTGGTACTGGTCAAATGAATGTATCCTGTGCTGTATCAAATGAATGAGTTCATGGGCAGAGAGGGCAGGTTACTCTACTTTCAGTTTCACATGTTACTGCAACTTCCAGGGAGTGCAGATGTCCTAAAAGAAGTCAATTGAGAGATTCAGTTGAGATAATAAAGTTCTTGCTCAGTTAGAGAGACCTCAGTGAAGCCACCCCTCCTTTTGAACTCTGGAAGTTTGTGATCTCCACTCAGTACATAGAAAACTGCTGAATTCTCCAAGCTTTCAAAGAACCTTCATAAAAGAAGAGGCACTGCCTACAGGTGCAGTGAAGTCCTGTGTGGAGGCACAGATAGTTGACATTTTGCAGCTTGGTGTTCCTACTTCCAAGCATAGATTGGTGACAACCCTGTTGATGATCTGTGTGGTTGTATGCATTCCCCTTGAAAACTGCAGAGTTGCTTGTTTGCATTTACTGATGGCATATATTTTGCATATATCTTACAGTATCATGGATCTATGAGACTAAATTTAATCCTCCTTTTATCTTGTTGACAATTTTATTTTTTAAACTGTCTCATACATATGAAAAGGACATTTCTCACTTGCTAAGTTCAAACTGGTTGATTTAACGCATAGAGATAGATGATAGACACTGTGAAAAACAGGTTTGGTGTGATAAAATTTTCACTGTCTCTGTCACATTGTATATGGAACACCTCAGGGTAAACACCTGGAAAAAGAGCATGAATTGTACCATGTTAGCCATGTAAATGCCCTATCCTCCCATTTGAATCAATAGTGAAAGGCAGGCATCACCAAAGGATAACTTAGAATGGAAACCTACCTCAAGGGCTTGGTAAAGTCTGATGACAGATTGTGTAGTTTACTCTGTTACATTACTGAGGCTGACTACTAAAATTTTGATGCTGTACATAGTGATTAAAATACTCCCTTTCATGTTCCTCCACTTTGTTCTTGGTCTGTGGGTCACTAGAGACAGAAGAGCTCTGTTTCCACAAGTCTGCAGTCATGTCTCCCATCAACAATGTCTATTTCATTTTAAAGAGACTCAAATTAGCACCCAAATCCCATTGTACAAAAAAGCAGTAATACAGATGTGTGAGCTACAGCTTTATTTTGTGAAGTGTTGCACTGTGCTGCTTTGAAAGTCAGGTAATAGAAGTTCTGGAAGCAGGGAAAATGTGTGTGATTTCATTCTGACAGCCACTGTAGAAAAGTTTAATATTGCACACACGAAGATGGTGTGTATCAGAGTAGCAAGATACAATGAAAACTTCTGCTGTTGATTTAGTAAATATTTAAAAAGCTCTTCACTGATGGTACGAATTTGACAGCTTTCCTATTGTAACAGGTCATAAAAGTTTTATTAGCCGTTGCGTTGCTTCTGTAGGAATCCTTGAAACAAAAAATGCTTCCAGATGGCAATTTTTGAATGAAATAATGCTTTCTTTAATATTAAAAGCCAAGCAGAACTCAAGAGATCAATATGCAGTTGGATTGAGATGCCGACAAGAAGTCGAGGTGGATGAGGAAAAGAAGGATGACCTAAAAGACAGCAGACAGGAGACAGAATATGAAGATGAAGAAGAGGAGGATTCATACAACCCTCATAACAGTCCTGGCAGTTTGTATGTCAACATAAGGGATGAGCTCAAAGAGAGCAGGAGAGATTGCTTTTTCTGCAAGAGGCCACCCCCTCCTCCCCCTCGAAATCTGCCTGGCATCCAAAGACAGGAAAATCTGCATAATTCATCTCAAGGTATGATCTTGGGAGGAAAATAACCCGGATAAAAAAATAGGCAAGGGCAGACAATGTACTGCTGTAGAGATTGGTTTGATCACTTCTAGCAGTAGCTGGGCAGGATGACTCTAATGCTACAAAGTAAGCTTGTGCATATGAAGCCCTAATTCTACAAAACAAGCATCTGCATGTGACCTTTGCTCCATCAAAATACTCAGGATCAGGTTGTCAGGTTCTGGACTGCTGGGTTCAGCTTTTTCCTCACTCCACCTATCTCAAAGAATGCATGGTGGACTGGATTTACAAGAGAGGCTTGAAACAAAGATGAGGCCTGAATTTTTGTCAAGTTGTCTTCATTATTTATTATTTTAAAACATTAAATGCTATAGTGATTTAATATACAAATATTTAATTATATTATATTTAATATACAGCTTGAAGTTTCACAAGTAGAATTAATAGAAAGGGCCATGCAGAGAGAAGTAACAGTATCTTACTACATTTTAACCAACATTGTAGTTACTTAGAAATAAGAAGTTTTATTACACATTGAAAAGAAAGGCAGAAATTCTTTTAATTTCTTCTTGAAATGTTTTGCCTTTTTTTCTTTTTTTTTAATACATCTGCCCCAGAGTAAAAAATCAAAAACTTTGTGTTGTGGTTTGATTAAAGTGTTGAGAAACTCAAAGTACTATTGCATCTGTTTCAGAAGGGATGATCATCAATTTTTCTCATTGGGAAAAACAAGTATGCAAAATAATTCAAGCTTAAATACCAGTTTTAAATAGTTGCATGGGGAAAAAAAACCTTCTTATTTGTCATAGACACCACTGATAAGTGTGCACACAAATTGCTTTTCAGTTTCTCCACAGTTTATTACTGTTAACTCTGTTTTCAAGCATGGTGTAACCTATTAGATTTTTAAATTACCATCACCAAGCACTCTGATGTTCACATAATTAGGCAGAAATAGCTCACTATAGGTAGGGTTTTACCCTGTGTTCTGCTGTGCAGGAAAAAAATCGCTATGGTTAGAAAGTCGTAAGTGAATTCTAAGAGAAAGAGGGGCAGAATGAAATTAACATTAAAAGAGTGTTTTGCTTCCCACAAAACACTCAACTGCATCTATATGTTGTATAAGTGAGGGATTAGTTTTGGCATGCAGGATTTGTTGGTGTAGGTTTGTTATAAATGTCTGTCTTGGAATAGTTCTTGTACGGCTACATCACCACAGTGATGTGACCCTCTCTGCCAAATGCTCTTTGTCTGCATGTGGGTACCAGCAGAGAAAGTTTCCTGGTGTCCTGTGCCAACTCCTGTGCTGGTAAAGCAGAGTTCATCTGAAAATGCTCCTGTGGGAATAGTTTATTTTAAACATGCTCTGAATTATTCTGGTTTTAGCTGTGGTTTCATCACTGGGGAATGGAGTACAGAATTCCTCTAGATGAGGATGATGCTTCTTTTCAAAGAACAGCTGTAATGAGTTACTGCTACACATTTTCAGCCAGCTGCTTGCTTTAGGGAGTTGCTGTGGAGTACCTCGAAGGCAAGTCCCCTCTTCAAGTCTGTGTTTTGGCAGTGGCCTGAGAGTGCCCCCTGTGGGAGTTGAAAGAAAGAATGTCCTACAGAGAAAGAAACAGAACTTAGATATAGTGTCCTGGAAACAAAATATTACTCATATTATACCTGGCAGGTGTATTAGCACTGCTTGTGGTTTTAAAACATGTATCTTAGCTAGAAAGTATGTTAATAATACATACTATTATTAATGCATCTCATTAACAAATATATCCCATTTACAAAGGTTGTTCAGCTTCTCTGAAGCTACAAACAGGTAATTCTTTAAATAGCAGCCAAAGGATTGAAAACACCAGCAGTGCCCACAGCCGAGTTTAGCAGATACATATATGTGCATGCAGTAAATTACAGCACAAGGGAAGCATGAGTCAGAACAAGAATTCCAGGCAGGTCTAATGATTTTGCAGGAAAGATGGGTAATCATGCCAAGGAAGTTATAAACATTTATGGGAACACCAGCCTCAGTGACAGCTTCTAGCTCTTAGCAGTTTGTGGATGTTTTAAGGCAAATCAAAAGAAACCCAGGTATCGGGGAAACCAGCAATGCCTTTTAATGCTGTAAAAGGCAAAAACTAGAGAAAAGCAAGTTCTGAATAGTTGTACTACTAAATATATATATATAATATACACTACTATATATTATACTACTATATATGAAGTATAGGGAATACAGCGAGATGTGAAAGTTTTAAGAGGGGGGAGGGTTTGATAGTCTTAGCATAGATTGTAAGAGATCATACGTTTTACCTACACTGAAAAGGGCTTTTCTATTTCTTTGTTACCTTGGCCTGCAGTAGATCTGTAAACCCTCAAAACCTAGTGGGATATTGTAGAGGTAAGAAGCACAGAATACAACATTTCCTAAATTAGAGTAAGAAACACAAAATATAACATTTCCTAAATTAAGTTTCAATTTTTAATTTTTGCAACAGGTAACAAACATCTTGATTTCCGGAATGCCAAGGCCACAGGGACCACTTACTTGGCTTAAGCATGAGTTACACGTTAGTTACAGTAACATGTAACTCAAGAGAGAGCAACTGGGGCGCTCAGTATTTCTGAAAATAAATCCATTTATTTTGTGGCTAATAGCTATGCATCTACATTTGATAATCTGGTGTGAAATCATGAGGAGGCCCTGAAGTTGGAATTATTCCTTTGGGAAGTCCTCTCGACTGAGCTAGATGATCATAAGCCTCTGAAAATGGAAGTGCTTTAGTTCAGAAATGAAATGAGGTCTCTGAGCTACTTAGGAAACTCTAAAGCTTTAAGATAAGTCATGATCTCCTCTCTTTACCCTGTATACGCAACACAATTCCTTCCTTTTTCAGAGAGGAATTTTGTCATGGACAGGAGTAAAAGAGACCAGGGTGATAGACTCACAGCTGCATGCTGTGGAGAAGACCAAGGTACGTGCGAGGAGGACAGTGAGGAGGAGCACTCCTATACCTGTATGGCACTGAATGAACGTGTGTACGACCTCATCCTGCGGCAGGAGGAGCAGGAGGAGGAGAGAAGGAAGCACTGCAGCTCCTTTATCATGAACAGGCCACCAGCCCCTGCGCCCCGGCCCGTGTGTTTGCCAGTCAGAGAGAAGAACACTCCCTACATTGTACAAGGTCAGTGCTGCTGCCGTGTAAGTATTTTCTGGGAGAATGTAGACCCTTCTCCTGGTCTCTTCTCTTTGAGCAGTAACATTTTCTAAAAAAGATCCCTGCTTAGGTGCCTTCAAACCAACACATTGTTTGTTTCAGTCAACCTATTCTCACCCTTCAAATGAGCCGAGAACATCTCTGAATAATTTTCAGTTTGCATCAGAGATAGTATCACAGTTTTTATTTAGCTTTTAAAAAATTATGACAGTATATGGTAGAAAATGAAGAATCACTGGGCTAGCTGTGAGTGCATCTGTTACAGCAACACAACATAGAATGTGCTATTTCAATTGCCTTTCCTTCCAGTTTCTTTATCAAAATGGTTTTACTTAAGGCTGAAATCTCTCTCTTAGATCTTCTCTTTTTTTTCTGATGAGAAGAATTCTCTTTTTTGGGAGAAACGCCTGTGTGAGGATTCCTCTTTCAAATATCTTTCCTCCAGACTGAGATGCTAGAAATGGGCATTTCTAGGTAGAATCATTATATTTTTTGAAGGAAAAAATTATGTCCTTTTACCACTTCTGTGAAAACTGGGAAACTTTTTTGAGCTATTTCATGGAAATACTGGACCAGAAGGGATTTCAGGTACCTTTGTAATCTAATTCTGACTGAAACCAAATTTGAAAGTAACAAAAGGAATTCAGTGAATGTACTGCAGAGATCTCTTTGAAAGTCAAAAATCCATCCTGCCTGTATCTCCAGTCTCTTCTACAAATACCTGCCAATGCATAAGAATAGGTGGGAAAAAAAATAGGCTGTCAAAGGACACCATTAGATTGCTCACTTCATGCCGTGCAGATTTTACACTAAAACAGAATTAATGCTACCCAAAACGTCCTACCAAATAGAGAGTAGAGAGTAGCACCTCTTCTTTCATGCCTGTCTCGGGTTTCTTTTATTCTTCCTAGACAGCTCTCTTCATGTTTCTTTTATTCTTCCTAGACAGCTCTCTTCCTCCAGACTGTGTAACTCCAGGTTAGGGCCAGAATGCATGAGCTAATGCAGTCCTCATTTAGTTGCTCTTTCTTCAGCATATTCAGGAGGTGTAAGTATGAATCATTACAGTGTAATCCAAGAATGGATGGGTATAGGGGGTCTGTTATAGCTACACAAGTTCATGAAATGGCTGCTTTTACTGAGGTTGCTAGAGCAGTGTCTCAAGTCTTGGTCCACCATCATCACAGACAGGCCAGTGACTTGGAAAGTGACAGGCCAGTGACAGGCCAGTCTCCTTAGTGGAGACGCTTTATTTGGGAGATTGCTTTTACTGCCTTTCATTGCACTGGAGTGTTTCTGCTTTGTTTATTGCTAAGGCAGATACTATCAGTGGGAACTGCTGTGATGGGGCTGTGGTTCACCATGTGTATATATTCATATGTACACACACACAAGTTTTTTACCTTTGCTTCCATAAGCATGTAGTGGTTGACAAATTATTTTCCAGTAGCTCTGTGTAATCAGCCTCTGGCTCATGTTCCTTTGCTTACACAATACATAAGGAAAAGTGGAAATACTTCAAGAAAGCTTCAGCACTCAGGTTTCTGTTTTCCTACCTATCCTGCTGATTCCAGACCTAGAATATCTCATTTTTGTCTGGGGATTCCTGGGATAGCTAGTGAAATTTTAGACAGAAGGGATATATCTTCATCTAAAAGGCTTTTTCTTGCTACTTGGATTGGCAATTTTTTTCCTCCTCGTTGGTTACAAATTTTCCACTCCAGTCCAGCAACATCCCAATTTTCAATTTATTATTTTAGGACTGCTTATATTTGATTTAAAAAAAAAAAATTTAAAAAAAAAAATGTATATATATATATATATATATATATATATATATATATATATATAATTGTTTCATCTGTGTGAAGCAGGAAACTTCATTCCAGTCCATCATGAAAATCTGCAGGTGTCTGGAGCCCTTCCTGTATAATTTAAGCAGTATAAAATACTCTAGTTATGCATATACACATTTTTCATCCAGCAAACAAATTGATAACAGTTTTGTTTTCATCTATTGTATTAAAAAGAGCATTGCAGATATTGCAGAGTCAAATAATCAGAGAGTTAGAATTTTACCCTTTCTCCCTGCCAGGAACATTACAATCCAGTAATAAGTAGGTAGCCATATGCACAGCTATTTATCTCAGATCTTTTCTTTCATTTCATCTAGTGTTTAAAGTGGGCGAGCATAAAGACTTCAATGTTTTTCATTCTCATTTTGTTTAAAATATAATTAATTCCTGCTCTAGACCCCATGTGTTGTTTTAGACCCTCCTGTTATTCTTTTTTGTTGTTATTCCTCTGACTCTCTATCCATTGAGTTTCGGGATGGCCAGTATGAAATAACTGAGATTCTTGAGGTCAACAGCATTACATAACACTTCACTCATTCAAAGCAGAGACACCATTGATTTCAGTGTCCGCTATGAGTTCTCAGAACTTCAAGTTCAATCCTTAGTGTGTTTAGTCAGTTCTCTGACATCAGGCATTGCAGGTTGGATTGCTGCCTTAAATGACTTACCTGACCTCTGTTCAGGGCTCTCTTGGAAAGAGAAGTCCTGTCCTGCAGAGCAACTCTTAGTTACTCAACTGAGCCATCTTCTCTCCTCTGCATTCACTTTCTATTTGCTAAATACCTTTTAATTTATAAAACAAATTATTTAATATCCCTGTAAGAAACAGACTGTCTTCCTGCACAGTTCTGATTGATCTTCAGAACTATTCCCTTCTGGCATTCAGTAAGACACAGGTCCTGTGGAAAAACACAATGGAATACAATGCACAGAGGGGGACTGTGTTGAGGCTACACATTTGCTCACAAATGGATTCCCAAATACTTTGGGAGTTCATGGAGAGCTTCATGCCCCAAGGACTACAGAGGCTGGTGTGATATTGCCATGCAGAGATTCAAGAAGAGGATTTTTTTCTTGTACTTTATGTACCCATATATAGGCTCATTTATTTGGAAGTAAGCATTGAACAGCAGAAATGCCTTTTGCCTCCTGGATTGCATGTAGGAGACTCTTTTAAATTTATTTTTATATCCATCTGGAGAAATCAAATTACTGAATTTCCATGAGTGTTTTCACCACACATTGAATGAAGGCCATGACATTACAAAAGAGTATCTTCTCCTTTAAAGAAAAGTGGTGGTGCTTCCATGAGAATAGCAACAATGAAAGAAGCAAGCAAATAGCTTTCTTTGTAATAAGCAGTTCAAATACATGGAATATCAAGTTTACACTGAGCAGAAAGCCTGCTCCCTGTAGATTACCCCACTTGGTGTTCTGCTGAACAGGATAAGGAAACTGTTGATCTACAGAAAGCAAACATGGGACTTGACAAGAGTCACTTTCAGAGCAAGATCTACACTTCAAAACCTAGGCAGTAAACACTCAGTGATGCAAATTGTCACATCTGAACTACCACAATTTACAGTCTGAGCATCTGCCTTGAATTTGCTGACACATAAATTCTGGGAAACATGGGGGAGTTGAAAGATTTAAAACGTAAATGTTCTAATCACTTTTACTCAGTTTCATTTATTATACTTTCAAATTTTAATGAACATTCAAACTGCTGTATTGAACACTGGTAAACAGACTACATTATTAACAGAGAGTAGATTTGTTCTTTAATTTAGACCTGCAAGAATTTTATCTTGTGTGTGAAAGGCTCATCAACCCATGGAGCTGCAAATTGATGCTAAGTAGCTCGTTGTCCAGATGGTATGCACTCTTACTGTGCTCCTTTACTATTCCTTAGGTGCTTAGTATTCCTCTGAAGGTTATTTCAGTGTTTTGTACAATTGTCTGCTGCCAAAACAACTGTTAAATAAACATCTGAAGGTGGTGTGTTTTCAGTTTAGAGTGCAACTCTAATGTTCCCTATTGATACAAAGTTTGATTGGGCTGGAAAAAAAAGTCCTTAGTGTATGAGTGTATGAGTATATGATGCAAGAGTTTCTGCAATGTCCCTGCCATTTCTGAAGCCTGACCTACTAGGACTCCCTCAGGAGTCCTTGTACTGTCCTTGTTTAATCGTTTACCTTTCATCACAGACCACTAGTATTTCACTAGATTTCACTGCAGCAAGGATACCTGCCTTACAACAGCATAAATTTCCTTTGCTGTAGCCTTTATTTCTTTGCCAAACTCTCACAAACCCCTGAAGGAATGTATTTCCCTTCTGTGCACGGAAAACTTTTTGCTATTTAAAGATAGCTGTCTGTGGGACCTCACCCTAGGGTTAGAAATCAGAAGTGGAAAAATATATTTTCCAGTTATTGTTCCAGTGGAGAATAACATTCTCATTGCTCATCAAAATCACAGGGTATGCAAAAGAAGTAGCATCCAGTGGATATTTTTAGGGAAGCAGAATATCTCACATACAGAATAAACAGCATAAACCCACTGAAGTGAATAAATAATATCCAGAACAGAACTGTTAATGTCTTGGAAACTTATCAGGCTGATTACTGGGAAATACAGTGATCACATCCTGAGTCAGTAATTCTTATTATGCCAATTGGTTAAATGCTCTAAATCAGGGGTTTGCAAAGTGAAGCCTCAGAGGCCATGCAAATTGAAAATATTTATGTCCCACAGAGGGATTTTGTAGTACTCTCCTACAGTGAGTATAAAGTACTGCATTGAAAATTAATTTCATTATGTATTCCTAACTTAAGGGTGTTTTTCCATGAAGGAAATACTAGGAAGCACTGCTTGGCTGGTATTACAGACCTGGTTGGGAGTGGTATACCAGCCTCACCCACTGTCTTCATTCAATCGATTTTTTGCTATCTGAACTTTGGTAGATTGAAGCAAATACTGAATAAGGTGTGCAGAGAGAAAAATATTTATGGGATGCTGTCTGGTTGCAAACAAAACTGTTCCAAATAATGTATTCATAGTAAAAACATGTATAGAGTCCTTCCCTTTCTGCTTTTCTCTGCTCAAGAAAAATGGGACTGAAGAAGTATATTCAGGTTTTACATGCTGCAGCAAGTATTCTTGAGTATATCACTGAAGTTCTTCCAGCTTCCACGATCCACTAAGTTAAAATTCTGACAAGAGCAGAGGTGTGAGTTGTTTTAATTTTGTGTTGTACTGTGGTACACAGTACATTGACACCACCCTAGGAGCAGCACCTTAAACTCACCACTGGTGCCTCTTCTTCTCACTCACTCTTTACCCCTTCTGTAAGAAGGGGATTCTGGTATTTTTTTATTATTTTGTGTAATGTAGAGGAGTCATCTCTGTAGAGTCTCCTGAGGTCTGTCTGTGACCAAAGTTGCTGGGATTCTAGCAGATTTGAAGTCATATTTGTCAGACTCAGATTCTCACTGCAAACTGTAAAGGGAATTGCTGATGAGCACATATTTATTTTTTATTAATATTTTCACATTGTCATTACACTGTAATTACTTTTAAAATCATTTTGGTTTTGGTCTGAGACAATGGAGTGGTTCATTCTCAGCCAACTAAATAGCTGTGGAAGGTAGAAGCTGGCAATAGCCTGTGTAGGCTGGGATGAGTGGATGTGATGCTCACTGAAAAGCCCCAGCAACGTAAGGGAGCAATGGCAGGTTGGTATTTCTGCTGGTGCACTTGAAATCACCTAGTCTTTATTCTAGGAAATTACTCCTAGTGTGTTCTCAAAAACCTCCTGAGTGTCAGTCTGCCCAATTAGGCCTGGTCAGAATTCCTGTACCAGTGTAGATGTGGTCACTCATTTGCCTGCACTGATGCACTTAAAACTGCTCAGTCTTTTTCCCTTTGCCTTGTCATGGTGTAGGCGTACCCAGACACCAATGCTGCCCTCACAGGACAGCTTCTGGGACTTGAGCCTTTGTTACTTAGCACCACACAGCCATTCTTTCTCCATAATGCTTGGACCTTCCTAGATCAGATCCATGGGCTGTAATAATATGCTTTTAATCCATGCCCAGCTGCCTTGCCTTGTCTGTTTACAAGGTCCCGTTTCCTTAGTTGATTTCATGTTATGATCCACGTGAATTTTTTGTTTTCATTTTGAATATGTGAAATATTTTGTATAAATGTTGGGACTGGTCATTAATCAGCTCTTACAAAACTTACTGGTCAGCATTGCATTGATGACCTCTCTCAAGTCCTCGTGCTGAGTGATGTTCAGTGTGTTAGCAAACCAAACAGACAAAAGTAAAATGAGATCTACAAAGATGTGAACAAACATCTGCAGAGTTCTCCTCTCCTGAATAATAAGCACCATTCTACTGTACTCCTTCCTTAGTATTCTCTGCATATTTGTCATCTCTTGCTGTGCTACATCTAATTTACAATCCAATCCCAACCGAAAAAAAAGAACTTGGAGATTTGATTTGCCTAGGTACTATGCATACATAGTTTAAATGTTAAAATGTTTAAATAATGAGGAAAAAATTGAATGGACAAAGGCAGGAGTCTCTCCCTGCAATGTATCCTAACCAGCAATTCACCCCTCCTTCTCCGTTCTTCCATTAATCACAAATTAATTACAAGATGATTCTAAAATGAATGAAGCAAAAACCTACTAAGAACAAGGAGGCCGCTTGCAAGCCCACTGTAATTTGCAACTGAGTTGTGTCACTAAATGCAACCCTAGTGTTCTAATTAATTTGAATTATCACTTAGCCATGTGTTCATATGAAGATTTTGTTTTCCTGTATTTTAATTTTGAGTGTTTCCTAAGGAAAACAGTCATAGATAATTTTGTTTGGAAAATCAGCTCAATGAAGCTAATGAATAAATGCATCTCGAATTTCCTAAGCAAGCTGAATTCAAAATAGTGGTATTTATTGATGGGTTTTTTTAATCACCGTGCCTTTTCTCCTTTGTGTTTGTGCTACTTAAAGTGTCAAGTAAGTATGTGTTAGGTATGATTAGCTCATATATACTTTCAGAGGGTAGGTTCATTAGTCTAGCTTTGTTTGAATCGTTGGTGCATAGTGGAAACTCTCATTTTTAGAGGTAATGTTGCCAATTCAACAAATCAGGCAACATCCCTCATAATTTAGATGAGTAAAATAAAATATAAATTAGAAACCATCTAAACAATGATCTTAGTTGATCATTGCCTCTTAGCTGATATGAGTTCTCTCCCATGATCTAACTCTTCCCATATTTTGATTTCCTGTGTTTCTTAATTATGTCACAAAGCACTTTCTGAAAGGTCATAGTGCATCTGTGACTCCTTAACATTACAGCTTTGTGTTAGAAATTCAATTAATTCTGAATATCAAATTCCTGCTCATTTTGTCAACCTGCAGGTATTGTTAAAACTTTCATTCTCTTTTTCTAGACCCTGTATACTCACCACAGTTTCTTGCAGTTTGTTACTATAAAATGGTCTTCTTAGTTCAGAATTCCACACAAAAGACTTAGATTTCAAATGTTTCTAACTCTTCTGTGGTGCTAACCATGAAAATATTGACCAGCTTTCAAGGCTCATAGTATTATTTACCTGCATGTGCAGACAGCCTGAAACAACATCTTTAGTTAGTCTGAGATAAAACAGGCAATTCAGAGTTCCTTGGACCCACTTACTTTCCAAGACTTACATTAGGGATTTTCCCAGAGTTCTGCCACATAATTTGTGTTTTGTCCCACTTTTTAAATGTTTTTTCCTGGTTTCATGTCCTACTAGACAATACTGCAGTAGTTTCATTCTCTCTGAGTTTGCTTTGCTGGAAGAATATTGAGGTTACATTACATTCCTAAAGGAAGATCTTACTGCCTGAGACATAAAAATGTATTTAGGGCTTGCAAAGAGCTTCATCTGTTTCCTGTGCAGCTGAAGAGAGGAGAGGGAATGAAGTGGAATTACTTATTAGTTCTCTCAGCCTCCTTTAATTCTGAGAAACTGCAAAAGAAGTTTGTTATAGACAAAAATTAAATGGCACGTATAGGGTTGGGACATTTAATATGTATATTTTTGACCAACGAGCATCTATGGGTACTTTAGCCAGTCACAACATGATTAAAAAACCAAAAGGATTCTCCTTCTGATCATACAGATGTTATTGAAGGGTGCACAGTAACTATCATAGAAGTACTGGAACATTTTAATCAGATTATCTGTTCCAGAGAGGCACAGAAATTAAAAAATATATATCCTTACTTGAAGAATTGTGACATTGTGACACTTTTAAAAATTGCTATATTAATATTGCTTTACTGAAGGAATACTTACTTTATCTTCTATAAAAAATAATGGACTATATCCCTGTGCAAGATTACCTGTTTCTTTTATTTCACTGCTGTGTTCAAGTAGTTCATAAGTAATTGGAATGTGGGAATGAAAGGGTGAATTGCCAGAGTTCTCCCTAAACCTATGGCAGTTGTACAGTGGAGGGTTCCTGCCTTTCAAGGCATTCCAGAAACAGACGTTTGTTTTCACTGACTTCACCCACACTGAATATTTGCTGCCAACCAAAATCATCTCAGCAAGATGAGGCACATAAAGTGATTTTAACAATTTTACTTTTCACTGGAAGATTAATTCCATTTCTGATTACTCCAACACTGCAAAACTCAGCAGAAATTTCAAAGCCTATCAATTTAAGTGCTTTCTAATCAGGCACATTGTTGAGTCTGTCCCTTCTCCTCCTTATGCAGTAAAATTCAGGCTGCCTGCATTACCTTTGTCCTTTCATTACTTTAATTTCATCTTTAAAAGGAGAGTACTAATTCAAGTAGAGAAGAAAACACTGCAACCATGCTTAGTAGGATTCTTTGATAGTTACAGAGAAAAGTATTTAAAAAGTTAAAATCTGTCAATGTTTGGCTGAGCTAGGGACATAACAGAGAGCATGCCTGCTCTGCTGCTTGAGCAGAGCTCCCTTGGCCTGGGCCTTGGTCCCCAGGAAAACATTTGCTCCGTTGAACTGACACGTTTGCTGCTTTGCAGTGATGACAGAGGATTACTTAATTGGCAGGAATTATTCTAGGTTCTAGACTGTCAGAATTTTGTTTAACGAAAATCAGAACTGAGATTTGAGAGAAATCTACTGCCACACAGGCTAAGTCAGAAACTGAGCAATTCCCACCTTCTGGGTGTTACATATGCTGCCAGCAAAAGTTTGAGTGTAGCATTTCAGGGTGTATCCAGGCTGGCTGGGCACTTCACAGGAGTGGGAATGATGGGTTACTCTGACAGAGGGGTTGTGCTTTGCTGTTTCTAGTGCTTGAATAAAGTGGACACAAATATACATGCACACTTTCTTCAGCAGTGTCGCTATTCTCACCTGGTACTATTGGGGGTTTTTCTTCCTTAGCTTTCCCCATAAAATGAGGAATAGGCTGCAGTGTCTGTACCATGTGAAGAACTCTGAGACCCTGCTCTTTCTTCTAAACAAGTAATATGCTAGTGTGATAAATCCTTTTAATTTTCTTCAAAGCTTCTTGTAATGGGTTTCTCTAACATTGGTAATCCTGTCATCCTGTGCAACAGTATGATTTTTCAAGTAATTAACAATAGACTGACAAGTGGGTTGAAAAATACTCCTAGACAAGAACAAAAAATGTATTCCAGCCTGCTTTTATGAGTCTCTTTCCTTCGTTGAGGATATGTGATGGGTTTTCTTGACATTTTTCAATTTCCATATATTCCTAATTTTGTTGCAGTGTTTCAGGAAAAGGCCTGTCGAGTGACCAGTGACAACAGCAGGACGTACTGCGAGGCCAGGAATCCTGGTACAGAATTTAATTTAGCTCTTTAATTGCCTTCATATTTTTCAGTAGAACTAGTAGAGTTTTTCTGTGACTTGATTTTGGGTGATTTAGCATCTGTTTTGCCACCTACAATTTATATCCTTAATGGTATTGCAGCATTAAGAGACCAGATTAAAGGAAGAAGACTAAAAGTTATAGTCTTATAGGAAAGATTTGTAGAGTCAGAGTTACTTTACACTTTTCTGTTTCCTTTCATGATTATGATTAAAGGCAAAAAAAGGAAGGACAGGAGAGCTCAGCTGTGCAGTAATTCCAGACATGGAAAGACAGAAGGGGGGGAGCAACAGTTCTCTCCTGGGCACCCCAAAACGCACGTAAAATGAATTACTTGTGGCAGTCCAGTTGTTATTTGAGTTGTAACACATTACAGTGTTGCTACTATAAATTCCCTTAATGGTACCCCTTTGAACAATCCTTCCTTGTGTGAAATGAAGATGCTGGTGCATGATGTAACAGAAAAAGTGACCCAAATCATATTGATGGTTTAAACTTTTATCCTGGCCACACTCCCCATGCAGTGAAACAGGTGAAACAGCCTCATAGAGGGCTCAGAAGCCCTGTTCCATGGCTGCTCATGTGTTTTGGATCAGCCATTCCAGTGTCAGTATCCTGGCGAGCTGCAGTGCTGCACCTCCCTGGACTGAGCCGTGAATCTGATAACACACATCTGCCTTCAGCTATGCACTTCATCATAATCTCTAGGAACACTGGGATGCAGTGTTTTCTTGTTGCTGCCATGTATTTGATAATGTATTTCCTTCCTTGGAAGAAGGCAATCTTGTGAAACTTCAAGATGCTTCCTGACCAAATTTCATCCACAACTTTTGAGATATGTGGTGTATGACATTGAAGAAGTCAGGGATAAAAAGGCACTGTGGATATTTTATATAGCAACCATTTTCTTTAGAATGTCAGTACTGTAACTGTAGTGCTAGAAGGAAATGCTTTTATGAACCATCACTAATAGAGAATCCATGGACCAGTAGTAGTGAAGGAAATGTTTGGGATGCTGTCCTGCTGCCAAAGAGTAATGGTAGAATCCTCACTAACTTGTTGCATTTCTCACTTTGTACATTTTGTTGTAGAAGCACGCAGAGGCCACGTTGAGACGGTAACTTACAGCACTGTGGTACACAAGATCCCTCCTCAACAGGAAGAACTCATCCACTTGCAGGAACAAGTGAAAAAGGGGGCAATTTCTGTGGATGAAGCCCTTGACAGATTTAAACAGTGGCAGAACAAAAAGCAGAGACTACCATCCACTCAACAGGTATGAGTTTGAAATTTGTTCCTTGGTAGGAATCTTGATCAGATGTTCTAAAAGCAAGTTCTTGTGTTGTGGCTCCTGCACATGAGGTCAAAAGTAATAATCATGATTTATATGCAAATCAGCTCCCAAGGAACTTGCTGGTTACGATTCTGAATCTTCTAGGTACCCATTTCCACAGAGAGGTTTTCTGAGTTTGTTTAAAATCCAGAGTTAAATATGCTGGTCTCCCAAGACTTATGTTTTAAACTGTTGGGTGACTTGCATCTTTCATGAAACCACAAACCTTATGTCACCAAACAAACCAAATGTGCTATTGAGCAGTGTCAGCTAACAGAAACACAACTCTATCAAACATACATTTACTCTAGCAATTAAAATGTATTAACTTACATCAGGCTTTATGCCTGTCTGAAGGGGTTGAATATACTTAGTGAAATCCACAATTGTTGGCCATGCTCTACAGCTCCTTTGTATTCAATGTATGGAGTAAATTGAAGTGCACAAAAACGGGATTTACTAAAACCCACACACTGAGTCACTGAAAGAACTGCATCAAAGCTACAAGTCATGGAAAGGAGGTTTGTTAATTACTTCTAAGGAGACACATTGAGGAAGAGGTTATGCCCTCATTTTATATGAGGTCATGCATTAACAAAAATAATTTCTTGTTGTCCTTTAGATCATTTAGTAGAAAGAGGAAAAGCAAAGTCTGCAGCTTTGCAGAGTGAAGAGCTATTAGATACTGCCAGCAAGGAGAGTGCTTTTTGTGTTTGCATCTACTTGAAAGTCTGAGCTTTATCATCACAGTGGAACACTTAACAGCAAAATTGCAAGGGCCTGGAACAGTTTGGGGGGCCATTTCCCAGCAGCACAGCTCTAGGATGCCACCTTCCAAATCCATCTGCAGCCAAGCATGTGGATGAATTGCTGGCATTGCTCTCAGTCAGGGGCATTTCTTGGAGGAAGATCATGTCTAATCTGTGCCATGATAGCAACATCAAGTTATAAGTTTTTGGTTTTTTCTTGGTGAACTACAAGATGCTCATATTTCAAGGAAGATTTACTTAGCCTGTTTTCAGTGCTCTAGGGGAAAAGCTACTTTGTAGTAGTGGTTTTTACCCTGCATTGCGTGTGTGACTTTTCTTTGATTTTGTTTCATAGAGAAGTCTTTTCTTCTTACTCACAGAATCACAGCATTTCTAGGTTGGAAGAGACCTTCAAGATCATCAAGTCCAACCCATGCTCTAACACCTCAACTAGACCATGGCACCAAGTGCCACATCCAGCCTTTTTTAAACACATCCAGGGATGATGACTCCACCACCGCCCCAGGCAGGCCATTCCAGTACTTGATCACTCTTTCCATAAAAAACTTTTTCCCAACATCCAACCTATATTTCCCTTGATGCAGCTTGAGACTCCTCTATAAACACGATCAACTGACTTCGTGCTGTCACTGCAGTTTTTTGTCCTTCACTTGGATTTTTGAGGAAAAATCACTTTTCAAAATAAAAACAAACTAACAACCTCAAACAAGCAGAAAAGAACACCTAAGCCTCTGTAATCTAATGCCAAAATCATTTTAACTTACTGCTGGAGGGACAACTCCACAAGAGTCTTAGGTAAAAATGCTAAAATTAGGATCATAAACATTTTTCTTTTAAAATTATTTTCCAGGAGAGAGATGCTTGGTATTCAGAATGCTAAAGAATTCAGCTTTTTATAGTGTTTTACTATTCCTACAGTAAACTTCCATTACTGATTTCTGTTGCTGGTTTTATGCTTGTTTTTTTACTTAAAGGAAAAAGTGCATCACCTTAGAGACACCACTGTCAGAAAGAGACAGGAAAATGAAAACCTGAATGGTAAGTTGTGCTTTTTCTGCCTTTAAGGACTCTGAAGCTCTGAACTGTAAGTGTAGAGCAAAGGTCTGATCCAAACTTTTTTGGATAGAGCACTGAATTTGTAATGAACATTTTCTGTATCTGACCACATTTATTTTAGCATAATCAGGCCTTCAGTGTCAAGATTTCATCCCAAAGATGAACTTACTTGTGAGTTAATGGGGCAGAAAATTTACCAAGTCTCTGTGGCTCAGCTTTTCTGTAGCCTATTTCCTACTGCTTCATCAAAATTTGGGTAGATGGCTTCTTTAGAACGCTTTGCTTGATGACTTCAATATTTTATTTGTAGATCAGCCACCAATTTGCAAATTCTTGATGAACTTTCTCCTCTTACAGCAGTTTTTGTGAGTATTGTAGTCATTATTTAAAACTGTACCATTGGTGATTTAAGCTGTTTTTTCCCTTTTGGGGGAAAAAATGGACTTTCGGGGTTGTCTGTGCAAGGCCAGGAGCTGGACTCTATGATGATTGCAGGTGCCTTCCAACTCAGAATATTCTATGATAATTTGGGATCGAATGTCATCTACAGTAGTAAAAAAGCATCTGCTTTTCCTATAAATTATTTTCTCTTGTTACAAAAATAATCTATTAGAGGATACTGGTTTTAGGCCTTTGATTTCTGTTAACTTCAGTACATATGCTGAAAGGAAAATCAGTGGGTTTTTTCACATTGGACTTAGTACCATTTCTATATCTCTATTTAAAAATTATCACCTAAATGCATTATTTTCCTACTGCAAGAGAGAAAAATAATGCACAATACTGCTTCCATATTCTCTTAGACCAAACTTGTGAGGTACTGTAATTAATTTAGGCAAATTCCTGCTGGCCCAGTTTCAGCTTTAATAGCCTCTGTGGCTGGTAGGGGGGAAGTGTCCTGAGTGAAAGCCTTTACAAGGTGCTCAGAGCCTGAGGGCTTGGGATCATTGCAGCTCATGAGAATATGAGGGTGACTCTTGGAGAATATTTGTCTGTAGGATTTCATTTTAAGGCCACAGCAGCAGCCCTGCCTCTGTAGCTGTCCTCCTTCTCCAGAGGTCATTATTGAATCATACCAGCAGAAATGTAGTAACAACACCAGAATTGTTAATTTTTTGAAATTATCCAATAACTCAGATAATGATCGTTATATTCCCTTCTGATCCTAACCTTACTGCCCTCTGTAACACTGTCATATATCCTGTGATGCATATAAATCAGCAGCTTTGCACTGCAGAAATACAGTGGGAAGAATCATTATGGTCCATATCCAACAACAGAAATCAAATAAATATTTCAATGCTTGAAAAAAAGGACTTCCTCTAGAACTGAAGGCATAGCAATGGGAAGAGTAAACAAGGATCACAGAAGGAGGATCTGTGTCCAGACATAAATTGTCTGAAACAAAAATGACAAGCGCCTTCTCTTCTCTTTTGAAGTTCCTAAGGAAAGCAGACCAGAGAGCATTCATTTGAGAGACATTGTGTTTCATATGCCATTTGGTAAAATGGTATGTGTGAGTGTCAGCAGTCCTCAGCTTTATTCAAAGAAGGCTAGTTTTTACACGAATATACAGACTCTCCCTGCTGTACTTTAAAAACATGGGCCTCCCTCTCTAGATATTTGAAATCAGGATTTGGATAGTCTTTTCATAGACAATTTTTGAAGTCTTGATTGAGGATTTAAAGAGATCACATCTGAAGTCTGTTAAAAAAGGAATTTAATTATATTTTAATGAGAAAGGAAAATATCTTCTAAAAATTAGTATGGAAAATAATTTTTGCTTTCTTTATAAGTTTGATCTTGCTTCCACTGTAATGCAGTTATTAATGAGAATGGCAGTCATTTCAGTCTTCCATTATAACATTTGATGCTATCTCAAAGTTCATGTCTCATTTTGTAACATTTTAGTATAGGACTGAATAATACCCTAAAAAAAAAAAAAAAAAAAAAATCAGCTGCAAAGCATAATGTTCTGCCACTCTTGGAGTGAAATATCTACAAAACACTGTTTTGAGAACAATGAAATAAGGCCCAGGCATGTAGAAGTTCATTTGTAGAAATTACAGGCAGGGACAATGCTTTAGCTTAATACTGTATAATACATATCTGGTCTGACAGGTAGACATTGATAGTATCTTTTTTGTCTTTTCAAGATCTTAGCCAACAGACCAAAGCCAACAAAAACAAATCCTTAAATAAAATATATAGGAAAATACATAGAAGATTTGTGGGCAAAAGCTCCAATTTTAAATCTGAGTATCCCAGATTTTTCAGGGTGCACCACCAAAGTACTGAACTAGAAGTAGCCTATTGCCCATGGCAATCTTAATCTTTGAGCAAGGCTCCTTAAGCTCAGGTAGGGCTGAAGAGTCTTGGGTTTGTGCATGTCCACTAATAGAGCAAATGGCAGCAGCTGAGACAATATTTAGGCAAGGATTACTAAACAAGTTTCCTTTAATGTCTTAAAAACCAACACAGCTTTCACGTGCATCCCACGTCCTTACTTCCTAGCACATGGGAATATTTAAAAACCTGTGTAATGTCTTACCTACATCATTGGGCATTTGAATTACCTGTGTGAATCCCATTTAGCCCTTTCTGAACATGGAATTTCAAAATCTGCCTACTATTGCAATTACATTATGGCACCTTGTGTGTCACATCCCACAGATTTAGTCATCCTGCTCCTAAAAATATCCCACAAGCTTGCAAAAACTATATAAGATGGTTTGAGTTGCTTGTAGTTAGCTGTCTCCTCATAGCTAATCTCTGTAGAACCTTGAACTTGTTGGTTAGGGAGGGAAGTGCCAGATTCCTCATCAAAACTGATGCTCTGTTCTCCAGGCTTGGCATAGCAGCAAGAACTGAGTATTAGGTGTCCCTGCTTCATTGCTAGGTAATGAGCAAGACAGAGGCCACAGAGGACAATCCATAACTCAGCTGGACTTCAGAAGACAAGTACTGCATTAAGCAAATGTTAAGCTTGATTTATTATTAGTGGTGGTGGTGTTACTACAACTGTTATTATTTCAATGCCAACTTCTATAATTCTTCTGTAAGACCAAGGTAGGTCTCGGAAAAAATGTTAGATGTTTTAGTAGTTCTCCAATATATGAAATATACCCATGGGACAAATGAACAATTCAGTCTTTGCATCTGTTCAGTCTTTGCCTCCCTGGTAAGACTGGCAAGGTAAGTGGCCTGCTGTGGGAAGGTCAAAGCTTTTTTCACAGGCTACTCAACTGCAAGCATTTATTTCTTAGCTGTTAAAATCAGTAGCTACTGACACTAAAAATGGCCTTCCTCTCAAGAAGGAGACTAGCTATTGCTGCAGACATTTTAATACTGAGTTGGTTCTGTAAGTAGCCAGGTAATCCACTGCAGTAAAGGCATCCTCCACAGACTTTCTTCTTGCACATTTTGATTTCCAAATCTGTAGATGCCCAGCTTGCTGCCAAAGACCAATTCTCTTTTCCATCTTGATCCAAGAAACACCCAGAAAAGCACTATACACATTCTACAAACTGGCAGGTTATTGATTACATTTGCTATCCAAAATGTCTGGCTTCATTCCCTAGCCCTCATCAGTGCCTTGTTTTCAGTCCCAGTTGCTAACAGATTGCTTATTCATCAGTTGATGCCTCTCCAGCTTGCAGGTTATGTCTGAGTAGAGTTCTCTGAAAATCAAAAAAACACCCTTTACTTTTGAGAACTACCACCAATTTCTGTTGTCTCTGCTAGGTCAACGGAAGATGAACAAAGACAGACCCTAATTTTGACATTTGGATTCACAGGCACTAAAACTTTAGTCAACTTAACAAAGTTGAAATAACATGGGATCCTGAAGCACATACAAGCTTTTGTGTGTTTGGACAGTGAAGAAGTAGTAGAAAAGATGCTTTATCCTTCATGGCTTCAACAGTATTTCAGTCAGGATTTCTAGTCTTGAAAATACTTATTTGTTGATAGTTTACAATAGTGTCCTCTGGACTTGTGAAGGAACATCTTTAGCCTGGCTTATTTCCAATTTCTTGAGCTTCACATGATGCTCGAAGATTAAATCTAGAAAATAACAAAAATCAGTTTCCTGCCTATTTGTCATCAAGTCAGGTTGTCATGAGGCAAGCTCACAGTCCCACTGCTGGCAGGAATTCACCAAGACAATATCCAAGTATCTTTCACCTCTCCTAATTGCCACCAAGAGAGATCGAGACTTGCTGTTAGGAGTATGATTTGTACAAAATCCACCTCATGTCCTTCTCCCACACAACAACTGCTTATTTCTGTGAGTGTCTCATGGTCCTCTGCTCCCAGGGACATGTGTTGTCTTCATATTTGAAGTAAAGCACATAAAAAGTGACTCATTGTAGGAATGTGTTTTCTGAATTATTCAACTTCAACAGATATTTTGCAAAAGCCTAACTTACTGATTTAAATTATTATTGATTGCATCGTTTTCATTTTAGTCTACAACTAGGAGCCCAACAGATAAGAAACAGGTGCCTAATTACCTGAGGTAAGAGCAGGTATACAGGTGCACACACACACACACACACACACACACACACAAATATCATTTGTCATGGAGACAAATGCTTGTGGAGGTACTTTCCATCAGAGTGCATTTGTGTAACAGGAGGATGGAAGTGTGTCTCAGACAGAGGCTCTGATTTCTCAAGATAAACCGTTATCATCACATAGTCTGGTTTGTACTAGAGCTTCTTTTTTATCATCTATCAAGGTAATTTGGTTAGTGCAGGGCACATTAGCACACAGTGAGGCACTGGGCTCACTTGTGGATGCAGCTGAAGAGAGTTCCTGCCAGTTATTGCCACTAGAGCAGGGTATGCACCTAAAAGCTGTATCAGAGTCCAGTCCTACATCCTGATTTCACAAGCAGTATCAAACACATGGAATAAAGTTGAAAGCCATAGATACAATGAGATGTCCAGACTAAACACAAAACCAGAGGTATTTTCAATGATAGGAAGCTTAGAGGTGATGATACTGTCTCCATAAGCAGCAGAATTTTCCAGTAGTTGTGAGTTTCTTGGGTTTGGGACAACCATTGTAATAATCGTGGGGGCTAATTATTACCATCTGCTACTTGTGTGCTTCCATTTATATCTCATTATATTACTATTATATTAAAATAATGTTATAATATTAATATTATGAAGTAATATTTGTTCACGGTAGCAAATTGATGCAATTTATTTGCTGAAGGCAACTGTAATTTTAAAGGCTTTGTTAGCTAAGTTCCTGTGATTAAATTTGCCTCTCCAACTTTTCCAAGTGAGGGGAGTGCAGTGTGGTACATTTGTTATTTTTTTGGACTGGAAAATGGATTATCTTCAGTGGGATCTCTTCTACCACCCTACTCTCATGTAAAGGAGAGGGAAGTTGCTTCTTGCATGAACTGTGTGTCTATGTCTTCTTTTTGGAGCCAACTGCTCACCTGCTCACTGGAGTGCAGTGTCCACACCATAAAACAATAGGTACCTCCTCTGCTGCTGCTTATCCTCTGAATCACTTGTTCACATCCCCCCTCTTCAAAAGTTCTCATAAGAACAAAAAAAAAAGTCTTATGATCTGAGCTGAAAATGAAAAACCGTTGCTCCTTCTTCAAGAGGCAGCTTAACTCCTACATGGGCATTCCTAACGGAGCTGTTTCCTTGAGTGAAGATGAAATCATCTACACTTAATGAGAAAAAAAGCTTTGAATTTTAAAAGCTCTGAGGCTGTAGAAAACTGTTACAAAAAATTGGGTAATATCACAGATGCTTATAAATTCCAGATTGCTAAGGTGAGATGAATCATGCAAGGGGAGAGGGGGAATTACCCTTGGGAACAGAACAGGTGATTTCTGTCACTTTAAGAAAAAAATTATGTGGGAGAGATGTGAATTAGATGTGGGAGAACTTGCAAATACAAATTATCCAGAACATTCAGTAAATTCTGTTTGTGAATTATCCACATCAAACTGCAAGGTTCTCCTGCTCTGCAAAGTATGGCCTCTCCATAGTTTTCTGTCTTTAGATTGGTTCAAAGAAACCACTTCTTTTTTAAAGATTAATTTCAGGGAGATTTTTGAGTGTTTGACTGTTACAAAAAATTGCAGCTAAATATTCAAGACCTATCTTTCTATTGCTCATGTTTTGACTCTCCAGATAGTTGAGTTTTCAACTCCAGTGCAAAGTTCTTAGCTAACGTAGCTATGAATCAAATTTTCCTTGCACAAGGTGGGAGAAGGATGAGGGAATTGATATCCAGCTGGGGGACCTGAAGGAACAGAATGGTTTTGATTCTCTCATGCTCATTTCAGCAAACACAGCTTGATCTTATTCTAAACAAACCTGACCAGTCTATTGAATAACTGGCATTTTTCATATTACCTGCAGTGTGACTCTCCAGCCAGCTGCACATCAGTTTCCCCTGCTTGGCATCCCACACGTGTTCCAACTGTGCCCTGACAGCCTCAGGCTCCAGCCCATCCTGCTGTGACACCACTGTGGGGGCATTGATGCACTTCCAGTGCCTTGGATCTCTTGCCAGGGCCAGCTCTGGAAGAAGACCAGTATCACTAAAGCAAATTAATAAGGTTTCCTCTATAGTCATCACCGAATTTTACACCTTTCCTTCGCTTTTTCTTTTTCCCAGATGACAGCTGACAATTTATATGAAGATGTATTGCATGCTTTGGTTAATAATTTTTGAAGTCCTTTCAGTTTTTCCATTGTGCTGGATAAGTTGTTTAAAAGTAGATTTTATGCACAAAAGAGGAAGATTGTAAAAGGCTGTAAAGATAATATTAAGTGAAAATAAATGAAATTTAGCTTTACTCTTTGCTGAAACACTTTTATATTAACTCTTTATAAAAATCTGTCTTTCCTAGGAAAAATTATATTTCATCACCAGTTTAAATAATTGTATTCACATTAAAGCTAATTGCTTAAGCCAAGCTATGTAAACCAGTACTAATTACCTACTAATGCATTAAAATGATTCCAAGAATTTGGTTTACAAGGAAATTGTGATTTGTTTAGTAAGTTGACTAAGGTAAATTATATCCAGAACAAAACCAAATTACTTTCTACTGCATTAACACAACAACAGTAAAAGAATAAATATGGTTAATGGGTATAATGGTCTGCATTCCCATAGTATTATTCTACAAAATTTAAGTAAGCATGGGATGATACAAGAGTATGCAAAATGACTTGCCCAATTTCATACACAAAACCAAGAAAAATATCTCCTTAATATAAATATATTTCCCTCCTTAAGTACATGTTAACGTAACACCCAAATTTGAAAGAGGGAAGTGGATTTGAAGTTCAAAACATCAAGGCTCATATTATTTTTCCAATCCAAATAAATTACTGCACCAAGTGAACTATTAGGAATAAAAATAAGCCAAAAAGCCAATGTTGGGATTTTAAAATAATTACAGAATCTTGAAAGCATATAGATTTAGACTAATTAAAAATCTATTTTCTATTTTAAATGGGTTGATTAAACATTTTCTGTAAATTATTCGTTCTCTGGGAAAACCTGCATTTCTGTTACAAACACTCCCAACACATACTGCGGATGTGTTGCTATGAAGTCATAAATATTCAGTGACTGCTGTATTAGTGTGGCAGCACAGTCTTGTGTACTATTGCTATTTGAACCACAGCAAAAGCCCTGAACTGTGTAAATGTATTTCAGAATTGGAAATACAGTCAGTGTCCAAAGGCCATGAGACTGCCAGGCTTTAGAGGGGAGAAGCTGGGTTGTTTTAAGACTTACGTGGCTACATGGAAATGGGAGTGGGGAGAATTATCTGGAAATCTAGATGAATATAAGCTGTTAATTCCCCCTTAAGAGGGCCTTCTTTCTCCCCTCAATAATATTTATATTCTTGCAAACCTAGCTAGTCAGTGGATCCCCTGGCAAGCATTCCCAAAGAGCTGACATATGGATGGAAAAGAGAATACAAAAAATGAAAAGGTTCTTCATGTTGGTACCTGCTGTCTTTTCTGTGATTTGTTGCTTGTTTCTGTAGCAGGGGAGATGAAAGGACCTTTCCTGGGAGGGGTCAGTCCTGCCAAGCCTCCAGGCAGGATCTGGATGCTCTCTGTGCTGCCAAGGGAGAGGCTGTAGCCCAGTGGCTCCTGTGCTCCAGTGAGAGGGCACCTGGGCAATGCAGAATTGTGGTAGTGAAGTGGTAACAAACAACAGAGTTGTTACCAATGCAATGGCAACTACAAAACTGGAAATTTGCAAAAATAAACACAGACAGTTACATCAAGGAAACAGTATGGTTTTTCCTAGGGAAAAATAGTGTGTGACAATACAGCAACACTGTCAAACACACAAAGCAGAAGCTTCTCTCAGTGCACTCTATGTTTATGTGTGTATTTGCATCTCTAATGCGACACTCCACAGTTTCCAGCCCAGGAGAGTTTAGGATTACCCATAACAAAGCAGCTCCTCTTCTCTGTTTCTGCTGCTTCATCCAAGCCCTGCTCTAGGTGTCCCAAGTACAGCAGCACCAGCGTTACAGGTTTGGGTAGCCCTGTTTTACAAAAAATAAGAGTATTTTCAGCTCCACTGCAAAGTGCAGAGCAGTCTCAAAAGGATGCAAGACAGCAATAGCGAAGACATGCAGTATCACTTTAATGAAGAACTACTGCTACACCACAGATTTGCTTGGTTCATCACCCTAGTCTCTTCTGACTCCTGATATTATAACATAGAACATCAAAAACCAAAACCAAACAAAATACACCCCACCAAAATCCAGATCAACTCTTGCCAGTCTACAAAAATCTTCCTGAAAAACTGTGTAATCCATAACAATGCAATTTCTATGGTATTAAATTTCACAATGGCTAAGCAACAAGTTGAAAACAGGGCTTTTGTTCATTTGAGGATTTTAATATACACAGAATTCCTGCCCACCCATTTTGATACAGCCACCCAATGCCCTAGAGGAGAAATGAAGAGATGGATTTTTTTTTTTTTTCCTTCTACAAAGGGAATTTTCATCTCAGTATAGTTAATTATGCTCAAACTACAAGTAAAACCATTATACTTCTGCAAAAAAAGTAACATCTGTTCTCCACCCCTCTCATATTCACTATTCACAGTGTTTTCTGCTGCAGGATTTCCACACATTTGCTCAAGGTGTCCCAATGAACTTCAGACACAAAGTCCTGAAGTTTTGTTAACCAACCATGCTTCACTTACAGGGAACATCAGCAGGTGCCTTTTAGGCAGTGCATGAATGATTAAGTAAATCATGGGAGCCTGAGAGCCTAACTGAGGCAAGATCCCTGTTGCAGGTGCTCTAAAATACTAGCTAAAATATTAGTTTCATTGTAAGCTAGGGGATTCAGTAGCCAAACCATCAGCAATAACACTGCTCCACATTTCCAACTGGCAATATGTATTCTATTAAACTTGAACCAATAATTCATTGAAAAATACAGTGACATCCAAGAGGAAAATAAAACAATGCAGAGAGATCCACAGTGACTGCAGGTATCAGCAAGTTTGATCTGCCAGGAGCCTCATTACAGGAGAGGTTTCAGTGAGTCAGCAGTGCTCAAAGAATTGTCCACTTTTTGCTGAGGTAACTCACATCTGGATGTAGCCATTAGGGCGTAGCATGGCCTTGCTGGATGTCCACCCTATGAAAAAATACTCACAGCATTTCAGCACCAGTGTAACGTGCAGCAGACTGAGGATAAATATCAAGTCCTACCTTCATTTTACTGAAGAAGCTATAATCTGTGCAGGAATGCAAATGGTGCTGAAGATAGAGTTCAGTCTTCAGAAGAAACATCTATTGTGATAAGAGCTGGAGCTAAATGACAAGAGTTGTTGTGACAGTGCTCGAGGGGGTGTGAATAACAAAGAGGAGGCAGAGCCATGTAGACTGTCTGCTCGTCCCCTTCATTTACCGTAACCAGCTTTCTTCCTGACAAACTTCAGAGTCATATTTCAGTATTGCTGAAGTGAGTCGTCATCCCAGAAACAGGCCCCAAGACAAGCCATCAGCAAGCAAGGTGGAGGGACAGACTCAGCTACTCTAGACACACTAGGATGCAGTAGCTGAAACTAAGAACTGCATCAAGAGAGCAGGGAAAATTAAGTGGAGGCAGAAAGTGGTCCCAGGGAAGCAGCAGTCAGTTTATGCCAGACTCCTGGTACAAGAAATCAGAAGACCTATACCAACAGCGCTGTCAACTCTCAACAGTAATTTCAATGGCTTGGATCAGCCTCTTCTTACAGAAAAAAAACAGGAATAAAACAACCAGGTCTCAGCTCACTTCTGCAAGGACCCTCCATACACACAGATAGTAGGGGTCCGACAGAGGTGAAGAGTCCATTGAGGCTGCCCAACACTGTAAAAAATACACACATAAGCTGCAATTGTCTGCAGATGCAGATATACAATACTGAAGTATTGTAAAGTGACATACAATACTAAAATGTTCACCAGAAAAAGCTTGCTGTTTCCATCTATACAGAGAATGCACCTTGTCTGGTTAACAAACAAACAAATAAAAAAAAGCAGCATTTTTAATCAGTCAGCATTAAAGTTCATCAATTTTAACGCTACAATGCCTCATTATGAACCTGTGGTTTCAGTCCTAGCAGAAGCTAAAAGACTTCACCAAAGGGAACTAACCTATGAGGCTTGGTTGGGTTTACAGCAACTCTTCAGAAAGTAATTGTGGATTCAGTACATTTCAAGGCAAGACACACAACTCTATCAACTACCTGAAGGACTTTTTCCTAGCATGGATTGGAGTAAATCAGTCACCTACTCTGGTGCTTGCAATACCTTCCTTTGTAGATTAAGTGCTGTTATCAGAAGTCTTTTCACACAAAGATATTTATAGATAAAGAAAAAAATCCCAAACTTAAATGGAGATCACAAAGCAGACTTGTTAAACTTTCCTGTAGTTTTTGAGGTTAACATAAGCAGTTCTACCTGCAAGACATGGGCTGGCACAGACTATTACTGTTTAATGCACCACAGGAACATCCACATGGCCTCAGTCTGGAGATGAGGATCCCACAGACATAATATAACTTATATCGAGCTTTGATTTCAGTCACGCTCAGAAAACAAGAGTCAGGGACCACAAGGCAGCAGCAAGTAACTGAACATAGCTTATGGCAGGTGACCTCATCCCTCTCAATTTACCATGTTAGTAGGTTTATCAGTCCTTTTCCACCCAAATCTGATATCTGGCTAGGCATTAAAATCTAGAGAAAAACCTAGACATCAAATCCTAGACAAGCAAATTCCAGCAGCTGCCTGCCCCCAAACAGAGCTGCCATTCTCCCAGGTTAGAGCTCTGGCTCACGGCACACAAGGAAGTATGGAGAGACACAAAGAAGATGGAGAGTGGGAAAGGATTAGCAAGTGGTAAATTGCACCATTACACCATTACCACAAGAGGAAAGCCTTCATTTAAGTTAAAAACTCTGTCACAGACAATACAATCAAGAACTAATATTAGTTTTCTATTTTAGGGAGGATTCATTGAATCTATAACCACAGGAATCAACAAATGAACTTCCTGATGCTGTGTCTACTGGTCAAACACCTTTGGAGCCAAGCAAGCTTCCTCACTGAAAAAAAATTAAAAAAAAATAAAAGAATGCATATTTTATCTTGCACAATTTCCACTGCCGTCCTGATCAAAAGTTTCAATCTCACTTAATGGATCAGGCCAAACAAGTGATACAAGTGCTCTGGTAAGGAAGAGTGACCAAAAACTGATGAGTCCAAAAACAAGTGAGAAAATTCTACTCAGTTCTACAGAGGATTCTTTTCTTCTTAATCCATCAAATGAGTTTTAAATTGCCTTTATACCATACCTGACTCGCCTTAGTTTATTAAGAAGAGGCTAAAATCACCCTAACTCCTGTGGGAAAAGACTGAAGTATTTTTAATCCCTCAGTATCAGACACCTGTGGTAATTCCAGAAACAGGAGAAAGAAAGAAGTGGTGGCATTCCTCTGCTCTGATAATTTCGTTGCCTTTTGAGCATTGTCACATCGTTTCTTTTTGTCCTGCCCACCTAGAATAGAACATTACAGGACGTGAGCACACTGTAAAAGGAGTCTTGGGGAAAGATACATTAAAACACTTCTCAGGCACAATTATTTATTTTCTTGATACTTTTTCTTAATATTTCCTGCTACGTGAGCTTGAACACTGAACTCAATTGCCATCACACAGTATGTGTTCCTTCAATTTTTATGGATTTGTTTGTTTGTTTTGCTCAAGTGTCAGATCTTGCGTTCTATTTCTGACTGGTGATCTGAAGACAGCTCTTATTTCTTTTACCAGTTTTACATATTAGATGTCAGATTTGTGCCTAATTGTATGCCTTGCAAGATAAATAAAACTGCACACTGGAGCCATTTCAGAGTAAAAACACAAACTGCTTGCAAAATTAAGCTGAGATCAGGATACCAACAAAATCAGCTCTCCAGAGCACGGGTCAACTTCCCAAAAGAGTCTTTGAGAAAGCTAAAATTCTGCTGATGCTTGAAACAGAATTACTTCCTACAGCCCAGTGCTGTAAAGCACAATTTTGCCTTGTAAAACTCTTAATTTAGAGTTTTTGTGATACTGCTGAAGAAAAGCAGAAATTTAACCTGCACAGCATCTCTGATCACTGTCCAACTGAAGTCAAAGCAAAGTTCTAACAAATTCTGTATTATTATAGCAAGCTCCACTTCTCCAAGCTAATTTAAACAGTTCCTTCCTGTTTCAGCAAAATATTGGAAAAAATGCTGGTGGCATTCCTGAGGAAGCACATGACTCAAATTGCACATGTAAGAATATGGGCATATTTTGGGACACCAACAACAGGGTGAAAAGAAGCAGGGAGGAGACTGGTTTAGTTCACTGACAAGGTTATTAACTCTAAGGTCACGGAGTAACCCCAATGAAGAGCACAAGATACCTGTTTTAACAGGCAGCTGACAGAGGGCATTTGAGATATGGCACCATTTTCCACAGAACACCAAATTAACCTAAACCAAAATCAAAGTGAATGAGATTAGATAGGGCTGGAATAGATTATGAACCACAGGAAAGCATGTAAGCCCCCTAGTTCAAAGGCAGTCACATAATAATAATGTTTGTTTCTCTCCTGCTCAGCCTCGCTGGAGCACTCACTGCATCTGTTGGAACAGCTGAGCCTAACACACCATCCTCCCTCGATTCCCTCCCATCTCAGCTTGCTATGCCTTGAGGAAGAAAAGCTGAGAGAGATCCACCCACACATTTCTTGCATCTCCCTTCTGCTTAGTTTCCTTCCCAGAAGGCCAAAAAGGACATGCTCTTTCCCCATGGCATGCCAGCCAACACTTCTGCAGCTACACAGATATTTCCTTTTTTAGTCTTCCTTAAATTTCTGCAAGCCAGCTACAGCCAAACCACAACATAGCCCAGAGAGAAACCAGCTCAATGCTGAGAAACACTTTTTTTCCCCCCCATGACTAAGTCACAGATAGCATCAAACTGAACAGACTAATGAAACATTCACATGTCTGTTTTGCTTCACCAACCTAATCTATTTGTTAAACACTTTGGGTTTTAGGGTATCAGAAAATCCCATAGTCAGTTGCTTACTCAGTCTCACACTGCCAAGGTCTCCTTATCTAGCAGCTTTCCACGGAGCATTAAGTTAAGCAAGACTCCTTGCACTCACCACAGAAGCTGCAGTTTATTTATTCAGGAAATTTAAGTACATTTTTAAGAACACTGGTAA
Source organism: Certhia americana (assembly GCA_018697195.1). NCBI lineage: Eukaryota > Metazoa > Chordata > Aves > Passeriformes > Certhiidae > Certhia > Certhia americana. Next base: position 17,494,148 of record CM031860.1, read on the forward strand.
CCAGGGCATTTTTCCCATTCCTAAAGGGAACATAGAAGCAAAAATACATCCAAGACAAAACCATATTGTATTCCAACAGCTGGGGGAGTAAAGTCCCCTCCATCCTCATCTTGCTTGTATACCTCATTGTAAAGAACATATTAAAGTGGTGGGTGAGCTGATTCCGAGCCTTCCCTTTCCACCCACAGCTTTTGTTGCATTTGCCTCTGTTCAATCATTCATTCATGCTCCCTCAGCCACTCGCCCACATCTATTCCTAGTTGACAGCCCAGCTGCACACACACATTCCCAATTACAGGAATGGCTTCTGTGTTCCAGTGCTGACAGAACAAGAGAAGCACTGGGGAGAGAAGGCTCTGAAAGGCCTCAAGATGGACCATCCCAGCTTTGCAGCACACACACAAGTACTGTGCCAGTGTTCAAGCTCACTCTTGTAAAGCCACTGAAGCAGCCCCCAGGAAACTAGTGGCTTGTAAAGCCACTGAAGCAGTTCCCAGGGAACTATCTGCAAGATCAAATTGTTGCTGATTTTAGATCCAGAGGCAGCAATGTTAACCATCAAACATGGAAAGTGGTGTTTTCAGAGGAACTGAAGGCAGCTGAAATTGAAGAGCTTGAACTTGAAGAGCTCAGCCTTGATAGCCACAGAAATGGCATCTCCCTTTTACAGTCCCTTGGTTGCAGGGAACCCTGCTCATCTTGTCAATGGACACAACAAAAAACATGGTTTCCCCACCCTCTTGACACCCACCCGTGAACCATTTGTATGCATTGATAAGATGTCTGTCTTCTCTTCTCCAGGCTGAACAAGCCCAGCTCCCTCAGCCTTTCCTCTTATCATATGATGCTTCAAATTCTAATCAGTCACGTGATGCCTCACATCCTAATGAAATCATACTAAAGAAATTCAACACAATCAAAATTTAGGAGAGAAACATTCATCTTCTACAGACAGTATTAAAACTGTGGCACCCAGACACATTGGGCCCACTCTTTTCTGTCTCAGGATTTCTTAGCAGCATTATTCCCCTCTTCCCTCAGGGTTCAAGACAAGCCTCAAGACAGCACAGTTGTGCCTCACTCAGAAGTGAGCTACAAAAACAGTCCTGCAAGGAATGTTTCGAGTTCTCAGAGACTCTTTCCTGATGACCCTGAGAATTACCAGCACAATGTGATATATGCAATAACAAAGGAAAGACATGATGGGGCACAGACAAGGAGCATAATAGCAGGAATGGCATAATTCCTGTACTTTATCTTCATTATTTGACAGTTCACAATCTCTTCAGGATGAAACCCACAATCTTATCAGCTGATGTGCTCATCTGATTGCAGTGACACACACTACATTAAATTCTCCGGCAACTAGAGTGTGATAGCCCTCATTGCTGCAACAGATTGAAAGTGCCATTTCAAATCTATTTGATTTTCTCAGTAGATATGGGTTTCTGATGAATCATTATGTCTCAGTGTAGCTGAGGGGATGGGTTATAACCCAGCTAGATAACCAGCAGTGAACACAAAAGATTGTAATGCAACATGATATGCAAAACATGGAAGAATAATGATCAAATGAAGGCTTTCAACCCTGAATGAATGAAACCAAGTTTCTAAATTATACAAAGCATTAAATAAGTATGTCAATTTCAAATGTGGTGACTACCTGCTAGGACCATATTGCAACATCAACTCTCACTTTTAAAGAAATGAGGAAGGAAGAGAAGGATGATGCTGCTGCTATTCAAGCCCCAGCTGAGATTTGGGCAGCAGAGGGCATTATCTGAGCACAGCAGCTACGGCATGTAGTTTAAGTTAATTCTGGAACTGCAAGATGCCACCTCGATTTTTTTTCAGCGAGAGCCACCACGCTGCCACAGATGCATGCATAGAACACCTTGGAAGTTTTTGACCCTGAGAGTAGTGCTCTCACAAGGACTGAGAATGCTAAGCTCAGGGATTCATCCCAAATCCAACCACTGCACTTGAAGCCCAGTGGACATGTCTGCCCTCTAACTTGAGTGCTTTGGCATCACAGCAGCAATTTCAGCCCTCTAAGGCATTGAACTCCAGCTGTACTGCAGGAAGGACTAAACACCCACTAGTATGGAATTAGGGATGCAACACCTACAAGCTCAGTCCTGAGAAGCTGACCATCATCAGACTTGTGCTCATTTGGAAATTCAGCCCTCTCAGGTCTCTTCAGTAAGTAGCTTCTTTTAAACTTCAAAAAGGCATAAAGCTGCTCAAACAGAAAGCCTATATCTGCAAGGTGAAGTCTTAAGAGCATTACAGCACATGCTAGATGTCTTGCCAAGGACAGAGAATACCATGAAACTTGAACCAAAAATTAATTATATACACACACACACACACACACACATATATACACATATATATATATATATACATAAGTTAACAATTTTATATATATATATATATATATATAATCATAATTTTATGATTGTTCTACCTTTAACTGTTTCCTAGTTGCTGAAACGTGTGGAACCTTTTCAGCTCAACAGCTGCCTGTGTTGCAAGGATCTCAGAAAAAGCTGAACTGGAAACTGGAAAGGACCCACAAGGATCATCAAGTCCAGCTCCTGGCCCTGCTCAGCACCATGCCCAAAAATCACACCATGTGCCTGAGAGCATTGTCCAAGTGCTTCACATTACCCACATCCACTGTAAACCTCCTGGAGTTTAATATTTCACTGTGAAAGGCATCTAGCAAATATAAGGCATTTCTGAGAAGCAGCAGGGGAAGCTAGTAATGGGGAGAGCACTCTTCAGATGGTTTAAGATATTTAAATAAATGAGGCTTAAAAGCCATTCATTTTGAAACTACCCTTGCCAGTGATTAACATGTTGTAACAACTCAGCCTGGTGTTAATCTCTACAGGCAGACAAAGAAACATTACCCTAGACTGTTTGTTCATAATTTTTAAACTGACATTTCATAAGATACTTTGGGATACAGTAACCTCTAGAGGACCCCTGTAAATTAATTTTTTTCAAATATCCACATCCTAAGGAGAGAGGGATTTAAATTAGTACCTTGCATTAGATGAAACAAGCTTCTCATTGTGTTCACTGCAAAATGTGAATTAACAGAGAAACATCAGCAGTTGTGTTAGCATATTGTTTTATAAAAATCATTTTGTCAGAGGCACCCTTTGCTTTCTCTCCCATACGTTCACACAACTGCATTTTAGTAAAACCAGCAGAGGGTTGCCTCATCAGAGGAGCCTGTGCTTCTGAAGGCCATGCTATATCAGGCTAATTCAGACATGTGCAAGGTTCAGGCAGGAACTTGGGAGGAGAGGAGGAAGGAGGGAGTTTGAAAGTTTGGGGGGTTTTAAAGCACTAACATATGAGGAAGTGGAGTGCTTCAGCAGTGAGAGCAATGGATGACACAGGAAGTTTTCCCAGTATTAAGGGCAGTAAACCAAAGCCCCAAAAATACTAAATTATAAAGAAATGGAGAAGGCTTAACTCAGCAGATATAACTGCACTTGTCAGTCTCAATGCTAGATGTGAAAGCATAATTTATGATTAACATTTCAGCTGATACATTCTTTGTTAGTCTCAGTATTCATCCAGATAATATATCTGCTCAACATTCTTTTGTAATTTTGGCAAATTGGTTTTGATCAATGGCATTCTTCCCAACAGCCCACTTCTTAATTGGCATTGCAGCATAGCTTCAGCTTCTTGTCAGGCTTGGGATGGAGAGCCCCTTCAGTTACAGCTCTTGTACAAAGTGCTTGCAAAGCCTGCCTCGAATGCTAAATGAAGAGTGGCCTGCTGGTCCAGGTCCCATCTGCACAGAGTGTGGCTAACACACATTTAACTCATCACCCCATAAACATGGACAGAGCTATCTAGGCTATGTGGGGCAGCCTAGGAGTGCTGATTCCAGAGACCCAACAAGCTCATCTAACTTCTGACCAGCACTGAGCTGTGATGTGTTGATAAAACAAGGCACACAGTAAGCCTGGAAGAAAGATCCTGAAAAGCTCCAGGGCTGAAGTGACAAGACAACAAAATGCCAGGCTGAGTTCATGCTCTGAAATCAGGTGCATTTTGCTTTCCAGTATGAGTAAACCATACAATCTCCAGGACCTTGGATGAGTAACTTGGAAGAAGTACTTGGCAATCATTTTAAGTATACCAATGACATTGTCTGCTGAATCTGCAGTTCTTGCTAAAACATCAACAAAAATCTCACACTGAAGTAAGAATATGATGGAGGATAAAGCTGAAAGCATATTGTTATTTACAGAAAAAAAATTTTGTTTCCTCTTTGGAGAACATGGTTGAAACCACCTCCACATACAGAGTCTTAAAAATATGTTGTTCTTTTCCAGGTCTTTCCTGTGCAAATGACTTGCATGACAGCCAGTTGTGAAAGACTGAGAAGGGTTTACTGGTCTTAAAATCAGAAAGTCAAGTAAGAAAAAGTAACACCAGAATAAATCTAAAGATACAGAAAGTATTAACTTGACATGACTATCACCTATAACTTCAAAATACAGAAGAGTGAACCCAAAAGGCAAGTTTGATGGAAAGCAAGTACGTATAAATTAGTCACTGCAAGCGTTGCTAAAAATACAGCTGATTCCAGGAATTCATCAATTTGAAAGCATATTTGACAAGCATACATAGTAGGAATTACACATTCATAAACATACCTCAGGACATGCCTCAGCCACTGGACTTGAGGAAGAAAAAAGTTAAATCTCTAATGAATGTTTATACCTATTTGCATGACAGTTCTTATGTTCCTGTCTATTCTTTAGAGCAACCACGGGAACAGTCTGTGGTGATCCACCCCACCTCACAGAATGCTAATCCCCAGCTACCAGTAGGAAAAAGCCACTTATCTCCGTAACAGGGGCTGCTGTACTCTGCTCTTGTTTTTGTCTAGAACCAGATGTATACAACAAAACAACTATAAGGAAGGAATTCTAAATCTTGTTTAAATTCAACCACAAGATGATTTATCATGTACATGATGTTTCAGCCGACTTCTCAAAGAAACAGCATCTGTAAATTAAATTTAAACTAGAAAGAAAGGAAGAAAGGAACAAATGAATACTACAAGCCCTGGTGCCAAATGCAAACACTCAGATGTTGTTTTGAAACCCACTGGAAGGTCAGGAGTAGCAAGTGGCTTTTTTACCAGGTATCAGTGCTGGAAGAGGCATCTTGAAGACAGCAGGAGCTTAAGCTCTCCTCCTGCCCCTGCTGAATCAGCAAAAGGAAACCAGCATTGCGATAGCAGTGATTCACAGAGGGTTCCAGGATCCACCCTTTGGAGAGAATGGATCAGCTACTCATGTCTCAACAATAATCAAAGCAGCTTAAGGGAAGCCAAAGAAAAGGTTTAGCAGATTCCATTCAAAACAAGTGCTGATTTGCAGGGCTACCTGCCCATTACACTGGATGCTTTATTGGTCAGCATATGCCTACGTTGGAATTTCTTTGCCATTTTATTTTATGGGTCATGCCCCAGAAGAGAACAGAATCAGAAAATTATTGCAGCAAAGTAAATTAATTAATTACAAGTTACAAGGAGTACTGGTTAAGCGCTGAGGCTTTTGTTTCTTCTGACTTTATGCATTTGTTGAGCAATGCACTCACACTCAGCCCTTCCTACCTGTTCTCCAGCATCACAAGACCTTGTGAGACTGTACTCGTGCCACATCTCCCTTAGAGCTACACAAGTTTGGAAAAGGAATATTTACTGTAGGGTAAAAATACCCATAGTTGTGGTTGACAGATGTTCTTTTTGTTTTGACGTGCTTCATCTAGATCCCTCTTCCTCCACTAAAACAAAAGGAAACATTGTATTGTTTTCACCTCAAGAATAAAAGACAGCTCCGAATATCTGTTCTTTATGAAAAAAAACCTGTCATTTTCCTCCCTTTCAACTGCTATTAGAGCTTTACGATGATTTGGGGTATTTAATGATCATGCTTAAAGATACATACACAAGAAGTTGACTGATCTTCTAAATAATCCATTACACACAGGATAGCACCTGGTTTGTGTAATTTATTGCAATAGGGAGGCATTGAAGAAATTCACTGGTTTACGCTACATGTCCAAATCATGCCTGCTTTGCCAAGAAGCTAACAAAATCCTCAATTGGAAGTTAGGACAGATTAGTAAAACTTACCCTCTTTGTAACAGAGAATCTGGCTGCTTGTGCACAAAAATGCTACATTACTTGTGTGAAAATGCTTTCAGTAAGAGCTGATGCAATTCATACCCATATTAGCACCCTTTGACAAGAGGGATTTTTTTAATTATGCAATGTACACACAAAAGTGCAGCTCTGCTCGTATCTTTTTTTTCATGTAAAAATATTTAACCATACTCAAACTCTTTATTTTCTGTTTCTTTTGTTGAGCTTTTCCAACTAGATTAGTCTTGGCATACCTGCAAACTCTGATTTTTCATTTCAAACCTGATGCTACATTTGTAATTCCTATGTTACAGCAATGGAATATTGCAAACACGCTTTTCCTTTTTAAAGAAGAGCCTGTAAAGCACCAGCCAGTGCACACATGGAAGTGTGGAGCCTTTGTACCAATTTTCCCCATCTTACACTTGGAATATTCATTTGTAGTTGTGCAGACTGGCATAAAAATGTGGCTGTTTAATTTTACTGTTTTATATGAACAGGAAGGTATTGCTCTCTTTTATTTTTTTAAACAAGGATGACAAGTTGGAGGCATCTGCCTAATTAGAATGGTAATTATCTATTTCAACAGAGGCGCAAGCTCATAAGGACATGATCCTGCCTGATTTTATCTGATTTAGAGGTTGCTTTTTCACCTAAGCAAGTGATGGAAGTCTCAGCGTCGTCCTGCAAGTGACCTAAGTGCTCGATACAAACCAGTCATTCCTGCCATGCCACAGTTACTGCTGGGATCAGACTCCACTAAACAGAGCTGCACTTCCAGATCATGACTGCCAGTGCTTAAAGCAGTTTACAAGGGAGAAGGGAAGTGTTATCTCTGTATTCACACAGCTGCCTTCAGGGAAAGGTAACATGAGAACAGTGCATTTATTTACATTAACCAGAACACAGACCACGTCTGCAAATGTAGGTGCAAACTCTCACAATATATTACAAGTTTCATTAGCTAGAGGCTTAAGTCCATTTTCAATACGTATTTAATTTTGCTACTAGTTGTCTTGTTTTCCTTAACCTCCCAGTAAGAAGCAAGATCACAGCAGATTTTAAATCAAGCACACCTCATCTCCCATTAGGAGAAATGTCAAACTCTCCATGCTGGAAGAATAAGTGACAGCAAGTGTTATTCAATATAAAAATCCCTGTCTGGAAAATAGAAAAATGCCTGTACTGTATGAATATGCCTGAATATTGTTCGAGATTACAGCCTGCAGACCACAGTACAAGCTATCTCTCTTTAGATCTGCAGCCCCTCAGCCAAAGCCATGGCACTTGATCTGTGCCAGCTCTTACCCAGCAGCAGCTGAGGAACAAGTGATCTTTCATTTGCCAAGCAGTAAAACCCACACAGAATAATTGCCAAGCAACAGCCAACGTGCTGTAAATCAAAAGTTATTGCAGAGCCACCCTCTCGGAGGCAGGAAATGTTCTGGTTGTGTTTCAGAGATCTGGACTAGTCTGAATTTGGAGACCACATGATGGTACAAGCACAAGTCTCAAAGAATGTGCTTTCTCCCTGCTTGCTAGGCACCCCGGGTGAATGGGAAGTTGGAATGAATGGTCTTATATTAAATCCCACTGCTCTTAGTAGCTCCCATGCATTTAAGAACAATGTTGAGTTCTCTAGCAAATGAATTTTCCCTTCTCCCCTCATGGTTTTCCAAGCCTGTCTCCGCTAGTGACAACAGAAGCCACTGGAAAAGAGTAGCTTTTATTGATGGGCAAACAGAATCAGAAAATTAAACACATAACTGATAGTAAGCTAAAGTTTTGTCTTCAGCAACTCCATTATATTCTTCCAGGGAATGGTTTCACTTCAGTGTTTAAAAACTACCTGTGACAGAAAATGCCACTGTTTCCAGAAAAACCAGTACTATTTTTCAGAGATGAATTAACCTTCAGTCTAATGAAACTGGATTCACTGACACTGCTCTTCAGAGAGCCAAATTATTCCAAAAATTCATCTTTCTGTAACAAGCACTGACTAATGCCGTCTCAATACACAACACAAGCTAACTTGCAACAGATGTTCCTTTAAAATCTCTTCTAATCTTGGCCAACTCAAGAATATTCAGATCAATTCAAGGCTCAGAGGGCTGATATGCTCAGCCCTTCTACAGTTGCAGCTTGGTATTGCACACACATGTGGCACACATCCACCCTGGAGTTTTTATCCATTAAAATCATGAAGAGCATTTCTCCTTGCACTTATTATTTAATTGGCCAAACTTGTGTACAAGAGTATGCAAAAACTTTATAGACCACACCAGATTTAAGCACAATTAATCAAGATGGTTTGGGGTCTCTTAATCAGGACATACAAATATTTGCACAGTTAGTATTGCTTTTCAGAGCAATTGTTCCATATTTCTCTTAAGAGTAATAAATTACAAGGTTCCTTCCTTGCCTTTGCAATCCAATTTCTTATTTTATCTCTTGACTTTTATTCTCTCTCCCACATGTTCCTCCCTTAATTACAACTTCAAACATTAGAGAAAAAAACTGTCACAATGAATCAGATGGTTAGTCCATGAGGTGTGATATTCTATTTAATACTGATGTCAGACTGGCAGATCACTTGGAAAAAGCACTGCACTGCAAGTCAGCTGAAGAGAAATTCTCATAAGCTTTTTCAACAGTCAGTTCCTTTAGTTGATTCCATAGTGGATTTAACCAATGCAAACCATAGGAAAGCCAAAGAGATGGCCTGAAGCAGTTGCAGCACTTGGGCTTCCAATAGGTGTCATTTCCTATAAAAAAGGCACAGCAATTGGGTCAGCAGAACATGTTTATGCACAAAATTCAGCTTTCCACCAAGGCAAGGTACTTCCCCCACAGCATACTATTCTGTATGCTCAGGAAGAAACCAGGAAAATAATTAAATGTATACATCTGTCCTAGCAGAAAGTGTTCATCCCTTGAGAATCACATTTACACTATCTTTTCAACTATCTGCTTTTCAAGCAACAATGTCTCCTAACATTTGTGATGTGAGACACTAAGCTACAGAGTTAAGGTAACCTAAAGGTCAGCAAGTTCTGCCTGAAGTCACAAGTAGTGTCAGGTTTGATTTAATCTTAGTCTGGAAAAGCTTCCCAAATCCAAATATGCAAGACTTGAGTTAGATTAACTCTGTCCAGAAACTTCAGTTTAAATCTATTTCAGCGTTATCCAGTTTCAATAGCTCCCCCAAAAGATTCACAGAGCTAGAATTTTCAGATTGGTCCTTGGTGTGCTCCATGAAAGAGTAAGGGTAATGGTGGTGTAGAACTACAGCCTGTTTAATTGGCTCTACAGTAACTTTCCCTTCAGTTTCTGACTACACACAAACTGGGTATTCCACATGTTTTTTGAAAGGTAAATGCACATGTGAGAAACCTGAAGTGAATAGGAGAACAAAGACACAGATAAGAACTCCCATGGAGATGCAGTTAAGACAAATATTGAGTCTCACAGTTCATAATTTGGCAGCCTCTTCTAAATATCCCATTGGATATTCAGTGTGATCTCTTGAGAAGGTTTAGATAAATTAGGCCTTAGTGCAATATCAGGGAAAGCACCTGCAATCAGCAAGATGTTTCCACTCACCTCCAAGAGAGCAAAACCTATTTTGAATAAGCCTTCTTGTTTATCATGCAGATACACACTGTTTACTTATTTAAAAGACTGTTCTCTCCTTCCTGCCTCGGTAGGTACTCAGCAATTGCTGTGCTCCTTTAATACAGTTGGAATATTTGAAGCATGAATCAGAAGGTAATGCTGCACATAGCGTTTTGTTAGGTACTTTATGATAGATTACACTCATTAAACCTGTGATTACTGTTTGTATTTATTGTGTTCCAAGGAAGGATTACAAAACCAGTCCTACAGACCTGCTAGAAGGCTTAATTGCACATTTGCTGTATTTGCATCAGAAATTAAAAAGCAGAAAGCTACATTCTTTAGGCAAAATTAAAGTTTGCCCACACATACATAATTTCTTTCTTCTAGTTGCTGGATTTCCCCATACTTTATTGTAGAGTCCTAACATATAAAAGGCTCTGTTTCTATACTCTACATGATGCTTCAGGGATTAGAAAAGGAAAAGTAAGTGCAGTTGCACAAAAGCTTAAAATTATTCACATAAGTATTAGTCACTGGTAGTGGTACCTTTACTTACTTGAGCTGTCCTGTTTCATTTATTGATCAACCTGAGCTCAAAGTCCAATTGGGTACTTCTCCTAAATTTTCGAAGTGTTGCATGGAATTATTTGGCTCCAGTTAAACAAAAAAGTAAAATTGCTATCATGTGAAAAACTTGAAGGTCATAGGGGTTGGAGAAAAGGATGAGAGGGGAAATACATTATAAAAAACCCCCAACCTTTTCTCCAGTAGCTAACGTGTCTTTCACATGTCAGTAAGGTTCAGGCATTGTCAGATTTTATCCTTTTGAAGGCTGGTGCTATTTATTCAGCTCTTCAAAGGGATTTCACTTTGTTTCAGCTTCCAACTGTGACCTCTCATATAACTGGAAGAAAACTGCTTCAGATTTGCAACAGATTTTAAGCTTTCCTCCCTAGCACAGAGATCTTTCTATGTCATATGCCAAGCATGGAAGTGACTACACAAGATAGATAGGGGCCTATAAGATTTGAGTGAAGAGAGCTCTTTAGCAGAAACACTTGTAAAACCATCATTTTTCCCTCATCAGCTATTACAGCCCTAGAGCCAGGCTACAAGGAAATGACACAGAGGTGTTTATAGGGAACATACATGAGCAACACCAAACCCAAGTCTTCATAACAAACTGTGCAGTATGTACACGCTAAATATCTGCAGTCTACCAAACGCAAAAGTATTTTCCCTGACATATCTAGCCATTGTTTTAATTGCTGGAAAATTCCCTGTCAAAACCCTGTATGGTAATGCAAATTATGATAATGACTCTATTTCAAGTCATTTCCAAAGGATATTTTTTCAATAAGGTGTTAACAGGAACTCATCACATATGTGAAGATAATTAATATCTTTTTCTGTTTGTGACTTCCCTAAGAATTGAGGTGATGTAACAGAGAGTGTTACTCTTCTCCAACACAGACAGTATTTATAGCAGGGATCCTGCACAAAATCTCAGAGCTGCTTTGAGCTCAAGGTGCATTTAGGCCAGGTGAGGAGCTCTCTCTCCCCTCAGCCCATAATTATGCAGTTTTGTAATCAATGTTACTTTTCTGTAAGAAAAACCACCTCAAACCAAAATGTGCAAACATTACAGACGTGAACCAGGTATTTCAGTGGCAATTCTCCCATGAAATCATCAGCTGAGTTGCCAGCAGCAATGAAAACACTACAGCTATTACAAAAGCAGCTACTGATCTGTAACACAGACAAGCGCTATTCTTTTTTCACTACAAAGATGAGAAAATTGCAAAGAAAATGGAGTTTGAGGCTAGGAAACGAGTTTCTCCAGCTGTTGTATCAGTCAGCAAGATCAGAAAGGCTTCACTCACAGTTGATAATAGCTTTTTTCCTCTTGACATTCCTTGGAAACTACAACTAAATGGCCAACTGTGGGAGGAAAAATAAATTCCCTATATTGTATGTTATTTCCTAAATTACTGAGCTGGAGGATATCTCATGAGCAAGGAATTTTTATCTTTATAGAATCCATCCAAGTTTTTCAAAACCATACTGAAAGTTCTAAGTGTGCCATCATAAACAAAATTTGCATTTCCTTTCTTTCCTTCTTATTACTAGGTCAAAGGAAACACTAAGTCAGGACTTACCTTAAAAAACACCCCTTGATTTTTTGTGACAAATGTGTGATCCTGTCCAGCAGCAGCTTTAGGAGAAACATGCCAAACAAGAAAAGTTCAAGATGCTCTAGTAGTTTCTCTTTCCATACTACAAACAAGAATTTGACAGCTTCAGGTGGCACAAAGAACTCTCAGCACTTGCAGTACTATTTTCTGACACAAATTTCCCATAGTGGATGACGTTTTTATGTCTTAATTTCAGGCAAAAAGTACATCATTCAATTTTAAGAGTGAACAGGGTAAGAATGGCACTGTTGACTTAACCAAAATTTTTTGCACCAACACTGAGATCAAACAGTTCCTACAAAGGGAACAGACTAATAAATAGTCAAGACCCCCCCAGTTTGTTTTACCAAAGGAGCAAGTGACATTTGATGCTCAAGGATATCCAAATGTAAAGTTACAGTACTTTTGCCTCCAGCAAGAGACTTGTCATTCCGATTTCCTTTGCCCCTATTTATTTTGCAAATATTCAGTACAGCTCTGGAAGATGTTTTTTTTTATAAAGGGAAAAGAAAGGGAGTTTGCAGTATTTTTTTTTTTTTCAGGCTCCAGTACAACATTTATGTAATAGCGCTGAGCTTGAACATATCCTCAGCCCCTTCTGTAGGAAAGTCCAGTTGCACCCTCTTGCTAAGGCAGAACAGAGGAGTCGTCATTTCTTACCCAGAAAACAGCCTAAGCAAGCATCAGCAAACTAGCAGTGAAATCTAGCTCTGCTTTAAGCTCACAGACACCAAACTCTTTCTCCAGCTTGCTGTCCCCAAAATCACCTGCTGTAGGCTTTGAAAAGCTTTGAGCTCTCAGCTGGGAGCAGTATGGTCTAATGTCATCTGCTTTATTTCAGTCCAGGCTGCCTGTTCAGGTCCTTTATCACAAATATCCCAGTGCACACATCTTTGCTGGGATCTGAGCTTTCTGGTTTATTCCATAGCTCAACTGTTCCTGCCTGTCCACTGCTGTGTGACTCAGCAATCATTTCCCCCACTCCTACAATCTCTCTCTAGCATTTAGTACCTTGGCTCAGGACTTGGAAGCTGCTCTGACCTGCAGCCCACACAAGCAGGTTGTGCTGCCAAGGGCCTGGCTAGTCCTGTTATCCCAGTCTGCAGGCACCAAGAGCCACTCTTGGAGTGGCTTCCAACTTTCTTTAACTAGAAAGGGCACAACCAAGGTCTCATCTAGTCTATGAAAAAGAAGTGTTCAAGGAAGCAAACAGAAAGTGCCATAATGGATATACCCTATGTAATCTTAAAAGTCTTACAGGAATTATATTGATCCCAGCCTTCAAGTGAAGTCGGCATATTTTTGATTAAAGATTTTTCCATGTCTGGATTCAGCTGTGAAATATATGGTCTTGCTAAAAAGGAACATTAGCTCATTTACCTTGACCATGATACAAACTTAGATCTAGATAGACATGACATCCTTCCAATTTTGCAAAGCCAGTTAGGACTCCTGCATTCGTCTGTCTTGGTTAAGAGATGTTCTATGTTCTTTATCTCTTCTTTGAAAGAATAAGAGTTTAAAAATTCAGCCTACTGAATAGAGTCTGGAATAGAGAAGACCCTTTAGTTAGTTTGCCAGACAAATAAATGTCAATAGCAGCTTAGTCTAGCAGCAAGTAAGTTTAGCAGCAATGCTAAATCCTGCTCCTGGGGAAGAAGACCCAGGATCCGGCTGCAACTACTCATCAAAGTAACAAACACCAAGTTCTGACTTTCAGACCTGTGCCATATCTGGGGGGGATTTCCTGTCTGAGGGAGAGCTGTAAGAAGCCAGGTTTGTGTATTTCAACAGATGGGGTTTTGATACCAACTAGTAGAAACACAGAAGGGCAGAACTATGAGAGTACTCAGTATCCTTTATAGTGCCTTTTCGTACTACCACTCACTCTCTTCTTACTGCTGACTTCCAGCACATCACACATTGTTTAGCCATTCTCAAGTCTAAACACAGAGGGCTCAAAATTTTATCTCTTTTGTAATAACCTGAGATACTTCTCTGAAATTTGCCTGCCAAGAAAACAGAAGCAAAGCAGTGTTTCACCTCCAAGGTGTGAAGCACTTTGTCTTGATCTGTGTATTTTTTGAAGAGCAGACAGCAGGTAGGTCTGCTGCCACTCTTAGGAGTCTCAAATTGCCACTGAGGAACTGGCCTCAGTGTTGTCAGGCCTCGGGTCAAAAGCACATCTGAGGCAAGTTGACACTAATATGCTTTTATTTCTGTGGCAATAGCAGAGTGTCAACTTGATCTTACCCAAGATATTATCCACTTTCTAAGTGTTTTATAAACTTTTACAGTTTACAATGCTCTAAACTGATACATAAGATGGACCATTTTTCCATCACTGCCATTTCACAGTAGTAGAGAAAATTAAGGGGGACAACAGACCTTAAGTGTTCTACACAAAACCACTGAAGTGCCTGAACTCTGACCCAACTTGTAAAACTTTGTCTGAAAGTCAGCAAATGTGCAAGTGGGATCACATGCCATCACAAGGACTCACCAGTGTGATTTGGGGACTACTGTAGTCAAGATTTATTGACTTATATCCCATTTAACCAGATACTGGTTGCATTACCACATGAGTACAGTCAGCCTTGTGATAGGCACATGCTGCTGCAGACCCAGGAAACTTGGGCATCTCTGTACTATGTTCCTCAGGCTCTCACTAAAGAATTACCACAAACCAATCTGAATGTTTCTTTATCCACAGTGTCAGCAAGTCACACGGTCTTACTCTTTTTTGATGTCTTATTTTCCAGAGGTGAAAACAGAAAATATTTGAAATCATTATATTTGAACATTACACACGATTTTCTGCATTATGGCCACTATAACATATACCTACTTGGGAATTTTTGCTCATACCACTCCTGAACTGGCAGAGATGTTGAGCTTACAGATCAAAAACACAAAGAGCTAGCAACAGTCCTTGCTCCTCTCATCTTAAATATAGTATCTCCCTTACTATTCATTCTTTTTGTTAATTAGTTTTCAGCTATTTGCTCCTCCCCACCTTCCCCCCACAGCCAACAGCAAACAGAGAGGAAGTGATAAAAGTTTTTTCTAAACCTCTCTCCAGGAAATTGCATTTATATGCATTAAAGTTAAGCAAATACACTAACATTTCAAAGGGATTCAACTGTTTAAGCTGGCAGGCACCCTTGAATGTCCCTAGATTCCAGTGGTTTTGTTCCCCATAGTAAACACTCAGCAACTCAAAGGTTATCACCCTCATGACAGAATCACAGAAACATCTAGGTGGAAAAGACCTCCAAGATCAAATCCAGCTCTTAAACAACCATCACCATGTCAACTAGGCCATAGCAGTAAGTAATTTCTTCAATGTCTCCAGGGATGGTGACTCCACCATCTTCCTGGGCAATCCATTCCAATGTTTAACAACCCTTTCTGGGAAGGAATCCCTCCTGATGTCCAGCCTGAGCCTCCTCTAGCACAGCTTGACGCTATGTCCTTTCATCCTGTCACTGACAGCAAATCAATCCAGACTGCCCAGATATCTCTGCAGCATTGAAACTAATTTTAAAAAACAAAAAAAACCAGCAAAAAACCAAACTAGTCTGGACACCAAAAGGGACAAAACCACTTAAAAGAAAAATAATGACATCTTCATTAAACTTCGCTATGCTCAAATTACAGCAATCAAAAACTCATTAACCATTCTCAGAAATCACGGTTTACACACTCTTAAAAATAACAAGCCCCAAAACCAGAACAAAGCTACAAACAAGGGGTTTTTTAATTAGCCCAGACAGAGGAGCATAGCAACCCCACTGTTTCATTTGCCCCATTCCTGAGACAGCTCCAGTGGCAGGCATGTTGTGTTACACCCTGCCTACTCTGCTTGGATTCAGGCACTCACCTTATCTTGCACTCAGCTGTACACTGATACACAGCTGAACACGTGGACCTGCAGAAATACAAGTGACCTACAGCTACTTCCCCTGCAGTAATTTTTATGGTGTTCACAAATTATACCCCACAGCAATCATGTAACTTCCAGCTCCTTTTACAACAATTCAGAGCAATGCTGTATAAAGGCTTTGTTTCAGGGTTCCCTTAGAAGCACTACACGCAGCAGCTACTACTGTAATATAGTTGGTCCTGGAGAATCCTGCCACTAGTCCCTTTGTCTCCTGCTTCTCTTGGGTTTTCCACATGCTGGGCTGGAGCACAGCTCTCTAGCAGCATCCTCAGCATTTCGGAAAAGCAGCACCACCCAGTGCAGGTTCAAAAAGGCAAACAAGAACAACACAGCTCTGCACTAACCACAGTGGCAGAGGCTCTCCAGGTTCCCTACCTCACGGTTTCCAGCAATACCACCTGCTTATTCCCTCCTCAGCTGTAATCTACACATTAGTCCATAGCAGTTCAAACTCCTCTCCAAGGTCTTCCATTATGATGCAGATTCCAGTCACTTTTTTTCAAAGCCAGGTGTTCTGTTTCCTCAAAAGCCTTTAGGTAGCAAAGTCTCTCTTTGGCTCACATTTAATCCCAACAGAAGCATGAGTGGCAGTAAGATGCCAGAAAACCCCAGGAGGAACCATCTGCTCTACTATAAACCCCATTAAGAGTGCTTCTTTAATCCATTTATGGTGCATCTTCATCAAATCTTTTAAGTTTTACAGCAGGTTGTTTCCTGGCCGTGCAAAAAGCCTCACTCAACCCTACTAGTGAAGTTGTGAAGTCAATGGCCACAGCTAATGGGCTCATGCCCCAGGGGCTGGGGCATGGCCTGGCATATGCTGCCTTCCACAGCACTGTGAGCCTCCTCTGTCAGGGTGTTGGTCCCACCTGCAGCCCACTCTAGAGAACAGATACAGGGACCTACCTTGCCTTGCTGAGATACCCTCACACAGTAACACTTTCATGTGCCCAAACCCAGGTCTTTCCCACACAATAGGTGATCTTTTATGCTACTGTCTTTCAATTCTTCATAGCATGTGCTTCAAATCCATCTGGGGCTACCAGAAATCAGAAGGTAGGCATGACAAGCTAGTCACCTGTATTTTTTTCTGTATTCAATTCTGCTTGCCCTTTTCCAGTCTATATAAAGCATCACCAATTTTCCTATTTTTCTTTTCCCAAGACATCACCTGTTCCCCACATTACCCAGCCTTGCCTTCTCAGTATTTCTGCCCCCAAATCTTCCAGCTGCCACTTCTTAAGGAGTACTTCTCTCCTCTCAGAAGCTCACTGCTGGGCCTAAGTTTTTCCTTCTCTTCATTAGTTAGTTTCTCAAGAGCTGGCAGCCTCCAGTTTTCAGCCATAGGATCATTTAGGATGGAAAAGACCTCTAAGATTGCCAAGACCTAACACTACCAGGTTCACCACTGAACCATATCCCTAAGTACCTCCTCCACAATTTCCCTCACAACAGCAGCAATAGATACTCTGTCATTCTCTTCCCATATTGACATTTCATCTTCCCATCCTTGTACCCAGTGCTGGGGATTTCACCTTTCAGACTCTGGCTTGAGCCTGTTATTGCCAGGAGCCACATTATGACTCCTATTTATACAGTGACCAGGTAGCCCTCAGATGATCAGCTGTGCAGACCTCTCCTTCCCTGGCCCTTAGTAAAGGCTGAACAACGCCCAGACGAACTAGTGCCTTCCATGTGCTCCCATCCTTGACTGAGTTTTTTTTTAAAAAAAACTGATTATTCTTGTTTAAAGTATAAAACTACAACATTTTGTAACTTTAGAAAGGAAGTCACTGTTCACCACACAAGGGGAAAGCTCTCTTTGTGCCATCTTTCACTTCACAAGCCACAAATCACAATGTGTCCATGACACTAATTGCAGCATTTAGCGTAGAATTCAATTAATGTAAATAAAAGTAATTACAATAATTATTACTACTGTGGTGCAATTATATTACTAATTGTGCCCTCTCAAATAATGATTGCCCTGACTTGCATTTCTGGTATCAGCTATGTCTTTATATACTCCCGGCCCCCCTTCCCCTTCAAAGGGAGAAAGACCAAGAAATTTCCTCCCTCTCACACAGCACTCCACCACCTCCCAGCAATCTAACCAAGCTATCTTGTTCTGACCTGCTAGTACAAATACATTAATCTTAGTTAGGTTTAGTTGTTCAGGAGACAAATAGAGTACATGTAGCTGGGGACAAAGCAGAAATTGTGGCTCACAGAGTGCCTTCTACCATGTTGTTATGGATCAAATTTTTCTACCAATACCAGTATTTTCAAGTTACTTGTAAACCACAAAGTGAGATGCAGTTTCACTTTGAAAATACAGAAGAATAATGTTTTCTGAACCCTCTAGGCTGGGAACTCTGCAGGTATTTCACACCCACACAGGACAAGTAATTACCAGTCAAATGTGGTTACAGCTCCAATTATTGCACTATAACTATGTTTGTACCTATGTTTGCATCTAAAATCACAAGGCAAATATGCTCTGGAGAGGAAGTCACAGTCCCTGGTACACGAGTTGCCTGAAGCAAACAGTTATACATCTACCCTTGCTAAGAAGCCACTTTTCCTTCCAGAGGAAATAAGAGTGGACACAGAAGATGAGAGTGGAGAAAGGATGGTACATACGTGGGTGACATCTCAACATAGCATCAGGATGTATCTGGACACCCACCGAGTTGACAGCTAAAAAGTACTCTGAAGGTGCAGTGCTGAGATCTTCCTCATAAACAGAATGACACCTCTCTGTGGTGTTTTTCTCCATGAGCTTTCTCCCCAGCATGGCTAAGTAGACCAGGAAACAGGGTGTTAGTCAAGAAGTGAGGCTGCAACCCAGTAGCCAGTCAAAAAGCCATCAAGCAGCCATCAAAAAGTCTTCAAGAACTGAAGAATACAAAGTGCTGGAGAGAGCACATTGAACCAGTATTACATTATGCTGTTCTAAGTGCCAAGGGTTATCATTTTTCAGATGAAATGTAAAAAGCAGTTTCTTCTTGCTGTGACCATTGTTAGCTTTTCAAAAGTCAGAAGCTTTACTTTCAGTGACCGAGCAAAAGTTCTTTATGCCATCCATTTTTTACTGTTTTGTGGAGTTGTTTCATACTACCTTGTAGCTGCATTCTATACATTCTATTATTAAATAAATTAAAAAAAAAAAAAAAAAAAAAATTTAAAAGGCCAAAAAGATGAACATGCAAAACTGAAGAGTGAGGATGTTGGTCTACAGCAGTTTCTATCCCAAAGGTGTTAGAACACAGTCATAATAGAACAAGCTTGTAGTTGCAAAGATACATTTAAGGCAGAAAATCCTGTGCCTAGAATTCACAATGCAAATATATACTACTACCACTTCGTGGAAGTACACCATCACTATGTCACAAAGAGCTACTGTAATTTTGTGACAGAGTAGAGCATTTTTATTAGGATTGCCTGCCTTATCAACATGGCCGTCCTTCTTCCTGCACACACTGCTGGGTTTATCCGAGCTTGCACAGATCTCTCCCAACACAACCCTTCACTGCATGGCATGGACAACCCATTCCACCCCTCAAGGAAGAAGTTACACACACTGCAAGCCAAATTGTACCATGCAGGTTCCTAAGCTCACAAAACAATCTTGGCAGAAGGCAGTTCAAGCATAAAATATTGTGTGTATGATCATATTTAGAAATCAGCTCCATGCTGCCTCCATACCCAAAGTTCTTCCAGAAGTATAGAAGAAATGTGTTACAAATACTTCAGTGAACAAGGACCTTTGTTGTTATCAAAGGAAGTCATTCATTTAAGTTGCTACATGATTTTTGTCTACGGTAAGACAAGCAATCATGGACTTTGCTATGACTGGAAGAGCAGTAAAAATAATTAGAAAAAGAGTCATTTTTATGGACTTATTTTTTAAAAAACAAAAAAGGGTCAGGAAACCTCGTCTAATTCCTTGCCAATTCATAAAAGCTGTGTCTTTGATTTCTCTAATATAACAATGAAATGAAAAGTTAATAAAACTCTACTGAAAGAGGATAATATCTGTGCTGCCACAGAGAAATATGTTCTTTAATACATCACCATTCATCATGACTGAAGAGTTTTTTTGCACTTGGGTCTGCTGTTTGTAAAAGGAGTTTTAAAATCACATCATAACTTACTTCTAATGAATACTTACCCATTTGAAACCACTGCTAAGATTTTTTCAAGCAATAGGGCACCTGTATTATCTTACTAATAGCTCATTAAAATGGTCAACAGCTTCCTGCAGAATAGGAGTTATAGAAAATAAATGAGGAAAAAACCCCAGTGTGATAAATCTAACTAGAGGTAACTAATTTCAGTATAGGAAAACCTGAGAAATAATTTCAAAATCTTCTTAGCATCACACATAAATAGGATTCTCTCAAAGAGAAATGTTCTAAAATTAGTTTTGATTTGCAAATCATTCCAAGAACAAAAAAATTACAGAAGAGTGACACAGCAATAAATTTTTTTTGTCGTCCAGAAACAGCTTGGAAATTATTTACCTTTCTCCAGTCAATTTTTTAACCTTGTATTTACTGTGAGTAAAGTACTTCATTAGTTTGCACCCATGAACTGGAAAAGTGCAGTTAGTATCCTTTAGGCCAGTGCCATCAAAGCCATTTTGTATTCTATAGCTTACTAAATCTGCTTGACTCGTATAATCTGGTTTCATGTTCCTTCTAACTAGACTGGGTTTTTCACTCTTCAGCACTCGAGGAATGCTTGCTGCACATCATCTTCTCAAGAACCAGCCCAGCCAGAGACAACTGCTGCTGACTAACTCCACCTGAGTAAGGCTAGCAGAATATAAATAAATTCTCTTCTTGTCTTTGATTGTCTATACCACTACTGTGTTACATAAGAAAATATCTGGTATAATAGCTAAATGCTTTTATTGAACAGAATTACTGTCATTATTATTTTTATTTAAATAACTCAGGCATTGCCAAGACCAACTCCACAAAACACTGCAAGGCTAATTTTGGCAGCTTCACGGGTCTGATTGTGATTTAAAGGACCAAAGAAAGCCAGAAAGCAGCAGGAAATGAACAACCATCCATGGAGGTATGTTGGTTTTGTAAAATAGTAACTCAGTCTAACACAACAGAGGTAGTCAAGATAAGGGAGGATGTTTACATTTTTTGTCCTCAGTCAGGAGCTATTATTTCTCTAAAGGAAATCAAATTTGGATCCTATGAAACCTTTACAGTGCTTTCACCCAGAGCAGCAGTATTATGTATTATGGAGGGTTACATTATTGCCTGAATTCATAAATTCAAGCTACATCTTCCCTGCAGTTCACTTCCTGTGACATTCTACATCTCCCATTTGTACCTCCAACCTTAGTGTAGCACTTACTTTATAAATGAAAGAAGATGCAGAAACTGTGGAGGGTATTTAAATTAGAACAAAGCATTATGAGCATAATATCACCCACAACACATGTAATTACATTATCGTCTTCAAAAGCACTGGAAGAAAAAAACCAAAAACAAAAACAATATACTGGGTGCAAAAAAAGTGTAGTATGGATTAAAGCCCCAAAATAGAATGTAACCTTGCCTTTGTCAAGTGCATTACATCTACTGCCAGTAGATTTATGGCTTTGACTCTAGTCTTCATTCCTGCATCCTTTGTCAGCTTGACACACCTGTATGTTTTGAACTGAACTGCAAGACAAGGAGATGAGTTTCTTCCCAGATTGTAGAGAGATAATTTGTGCATCAAGTGTAAGGGCTTGTGTAAGCCACCTACAGCATTCCTGGAAAGGATGGGATATTATAGTAAAATAAAAGTTGAGAACTACAATAGGGACTTGGTATGTATGCATATATGAAATTATTTACTGGCACCTACCAATCCATAGAGTGACAGCCTGCAGAGGGAAATCCAAGTCAGTGCCCTGCTCTGCAAACACTGGAAATCATTGGGAGTCCTAGAATTGGAATAGATGGATACTATCAATAAATAGTATTTTAGATGTACTGGACAAGGATAATAGTGAAGATATACAGACAAACCTGCTCATACAGAAATTGAAACGCTTTCTTGTGTACTAAATATTCCACCAGCAAAAAGGGCAATTTGGTTTGTGACAAAAGCACTATGCTCAAAATCAGACTTTGTTCCATCTCCAGTCTGCTCTGTGATCTAAAAGTAGGTTATTCCAATGGCTTGCTTGTCTCAGTTTCTCCTCGTTAGGGAATTAACAAAAATCAAGTCTTCTGTGCAAAACGTTTGGATTTAAAGGTGAAAAGTACCATTCAGGCCTATTATTAAAATAATCTGATGAACTAGGAATGGTCAAATTATTTTAGGAAATCTATGAACATTCATAGTTACTATAGCACATTATTGTCATACACAAGAGAAACATTAACAAACAGCTTATATCCAAGAAACCAACAAAGAATTAAAGGCATTAAAGGAATTAAAGACATGGTGGACTCTTGTTCACAGAAACTTAAGAGAGCACAAAATGATTAATAAACACTTTTTCCATACAGCAAGGATCACTGGCTACTATATTTACAATTTAACATTTATAACATATTTTAAACTATTATTTACAACTCCTGTGAAGTTTGCCTTAAAGCTTTTATTAAACAGACACTTAGAGAAGTTAGTTGTTGCTAAGGTAATTACAGATGAGATTCAAAAAAAGTATTAAAATAAATGCTTTACCTGGTAGAAAAAATATTTTAATAAATAATTTAAAATAAAATAGTTGTTCCTTCCTACAGCAAGAAAATGCATCAAAAAACAGTATCACCTTTGAAGCTGTAAAACTTGCATAAAATATCAATGAGAAAAGTAACTTACTGGAGAATAACACTTCCTTCAAAGCAAAGTGGTGATTGAAATGGAATGTATTTTTTATGAGTTTCCTTGTGCTCATCTTACAACAGATTAGTCATGAGTAGATGAATTGTTTATTTCAGAAGAACTCATACATATAAGCATGATTTTAGAAAGTTCACACGCAACAGATTGTGGTAAGAATTTGTATATTTTATTATCATTTCATTCCACCCAACTGCAAACAAAGAAATCATTCAAATTATGAAAAAAGCATACTGGAATGTTGATTTTAGCAGGTTTTTTTTTCTAAATTCTCTTTTGTAAGACTAAAAAACCTGATTTTTAAAGGGGGTACATGTGAAACTTAAGTATAAAACTTAATTATTTTCTTAGAATATACAATACTTGAACATTTTTAAAGTACTCAATGTTTCTAAAGTATTATGGAGTTGATAAACAGGCATAAATTTAACACAGGTTCCCTCTAATTAAAAAAAGTGGTTCTCAAAATAAATCAAAAATTCCCTAGTGCACTTATAAAGAGAAAAGATCAAAAGCAGGAACTGGTATCTTTCCTTCCAGTGTTAATTAGTAATTAAAAATCTTAGCTTCATTAGTACCTACTCTGAAATGGTTTGATTTTATTTTTTTTCTTTTCTTGGTGGGGAATGAAGATGTTACACAGACAAATCCTGCAACAAAAGTCATAAAAATTAACCAGTCTTGAATATGCTTGCCTTCATCACAGTTAAAAAAAGGAAATGAAACTCTACTAGTTTCTTTTAGATGCACATCTTCCTTGAAGACCTCAGCTTTCAGTTGGTCTGGAGTTGCATGTATTTGTATGTGTTGCATAATTCTACTGGCCAAGTAACACCCTTCCTCTATGACAGTTCAGATATGTCTGATAAATGTTAAGTAGAAATAAAAATATTAGCATAATTTTTTTTTTTTTTTTTTTTTTTTTTTTTTGGCATCATAGAGAAGCTGACAGCTCCTACTATTTGGTTCAACTGCAAGTCCTAAAGAAGAATTTCCTGTATTTGGGGAAAGAGGGACAGGACGGGCCTTGCCACCGTTTCAAAACCGAGCAGATTAAATGAATGTCCCTGTACGGATTTCAAGTGTCTCCCATTGGCAATCTACTTGATGTCTCCAATCCTGATTCCATCTTCACAGCTCAATACTTTCTGCATACAAGGTAATCATCAGGATAGCAGCAAACCCCGTCAGTAAACCAGCATTCTGAATGAGGAAGAATGTAAGATCTGTCTTTCTTCCTGTCACTTTCTCCCGCAGCATATCGTTCATCTCTGGGAACTGAAAAAAGGGATATTTTTAGGTGAGTATTGCCATCTCGTGGTAGCATGCTTAATTTAAGGCATTAAGAACTGGACCATATTGCTACTCTGGACTGAATATTAGAACTAACACAGGGTGAAGGCAGTCACAGGAAAATATCACCCTAATTACCCTGAAAAACCACTCCACCAAGGATGGTATGATGAACTGGTGTTTGTTCCTCTCTACTGTGGCTTCATCTGGTTGTGTCTCATGCAAATTTTGCCTTTTTGATTCCAGCAGCCTCCTAGGTTCTAATTGTTGGTCCATGTGTTGCTAGGAGCAGCTGCCCTTGTAATGCTAAATATTTTGTTTCTTCCTTCACTGCTGCAAAGAGAAATCCTCGTTTGGGAAATAGAAGATTAGGATTCTTCTGCTTTATCTAAAGGAAAACGAAGTGAAGATGAAAACATGGACAGCCCCTCAGAAATCAGAAACCTTTAACATGTGAAAAGTGTGGTGGGCTCATCAGGTCAGGCCAGGAAGAAGAGAAAAATGACTGATGTGAAACTGGTGGTAAGAGATGCAATATGACATTGCAGTGCCATGAAGGGATTCTTCATCCCATAATATACATTCTTAATGGTTAACACAGGAGCAAAGGGTGACTGATCCACTGCCAACTGCAGAAACAAAGATACTGCCTCTGGAACCAGTTGTGGTGATGGTAGAAGAGCACAGGCATGAAGCTCCCTGCATAGGATTATTCAGGGTATGTACTTGCTGCAGGGTGAGGTCAATTACAGTGGCTTTTGTGAAATAAGCCTTGAAGTATTCTCCTGCTCTGCTGAGAACAGTATAACCATAACACAATGAAGACAGTTTATTTCAGCCCTAGTTAGGAAGCCTTCAGGCCGGGTGACTCAGAAACTGTATCTTTCTTTGATCTCACAAAACAAAAACAGCCATTGAAGGTAATGCAGTTCTTGAAGAACAAGCTAAGGTTAGCAGGAAGAGCCCAAAGCTTCCCAGAAATCGTTCCAGAGCTCCGTCACAACTCTTGCACAACAGTGCAAAACCAGAATAACTTCATACCATACAGCGAGGCTCATTTGTGCACACACCTCAGCGTACATTCCCACCTGCCCACAGCCTCCCCACACAGTGATCCTGTTGGATCAGAGGTTGAACTATGCCAATACTGGAAGAAAAAAGAACAGCAAAAAGAAAAGGAGGAAGTCATGACATTCCAGTAAATCCTACCTGCTTCTGGACAAGCAAACCAGAAGTGTGTGAAAATCATAAGAAAGTGGAAAGCCAGATCTCTGTACAGAGCACTTCAATACCCTATTTCAGACTTTTCAGGGGGAAGAAAAATTCAGATAGGTAACTGATACAATCCAAAAACCTATAAAAAGAAAGAGAGGAGTGTACAGGGAGAGAGACAGATAAGGAGAAACAGAGAGAACAGAACAACAGATACAAAGAAAAGAATGTTACCTACCTTGATGGATTTAATAACAAACTTGAGTCACTATAAATTTACAACATGAATTTTACACATCAGAGTTCAGCACATTACTATTCATTACATGAGTGAAGCTAAACAAAAAGCACTAGCAATTAAGGTACAGCAAGCTTATAAAATAAACTACTTATATTGTTTATAACTCTAACAAGTTATTAAACCCTATGCTATTACCTAAACTATAACAGTATTTAATTAAATAAATACTACAGTATTTATAGTATTTAATAGTATTTAATGAAATAATCACTGTAAATATATGACAGTTCCTAAATGCACATGGAACCAAACTGAGGTCTCAAATCTTTTCAGATTCACTCTTCCAGTTCTGCACTCAAATGGATTCTCACATGGCAGAGGTAAACACCTTAACCTGTTGCATCTGTTCTTACAACACTGAATTAAACATAATACAACTCAAAACTCTTGAAGGATCTCTCATTTTGAGACAGAACATCATCATAAGAGGAAGTTATGAAATATTGCTTAGTGTCTGTGAATCCAGATTGGTTTTTTCCCAATGTCTAATGTGATCTGAATTTCTTTGCCTTATATCTTATAGCACACTTTGAAAAATAAATGGTAGACAGACTATTTTGAATAGAACTCAGCAACATTTTTTTTGTCTGAAACATGAAAATGAGGCTGGCATTCTTTAATTTACACCAGGATAGAATTTAAATCAAGTTTTTCATTATCTCTGTGGTTACACAACACATTCCATTCAACTCAAAACTTAATATTTAACTTCATTCTGTTTACCTTCCTTTTTTTTTTTTTATTTTCTTTCACAGAATGGTATAAATAGACAAAGGAACCTCTTAAAATAATAAAGCGAAATACTGTGACACTTTAAAATGCTAAAACAAAGTGTTTATACACTTTTTACTCTTTGATTAAACCAGGCCTAATTCATGAAAAGCTTGTCTCTGTCCAAAATCCCTTTTCAATAATAATATGATGAGGTGAAAGGCTTTAGTGTTTCATGAATAAACATAACTTGTTACAGATAGGTACGACTTTATAAAGTCTTACCTATCAGTAACAATAACTATTTGTGCACCTCCATTAAGGGTTAAAATGATGACATTCTATTACCACCATCATCATTATTATTATTATTACTATTGTTATAGTTATTGGTCACACACGAGAAGGCATGAGAAGGAGAAAATACTAAATTCTTCTGGAGAGACTTAGTGGAGTATATGGGGCTTTTGCAGAGAAACAAATAATAGAAAATGAAATTTTATCTCACCATATCTGCCAGAGAGATGTACAGGAACATTCCACCAGCTATAGCAAAGATGAAGTTAGGAGCAAAGTTGTTGCCTACTAATATTCCAAAGGCCAAGCCAATGTAACAAGAACATGCAGATAGGAAATTGAAAAACAGAGCCTGCCGAGTACTCATTCCTGCATTAAGCAAGATGACAAAATCCCCTAAAAGAATAAAAAAAGAGAAAACCATCTTCAGAAAATTATATTGTGTTATTTTATGATTTCAGAGGAAGTCTGAAGAAAAGACATTATTTGTATACACATTATAACCCTGTGTTGTTTCTCTTCATTTGAATATGTGATGAGGAGTTCCCTTCAATACTAAGGAAACTGAAATATTCTAAACAAATAATGATGCCAAATTGAGCTAAGAGCACAGGAACACACAACTACCTATGATGATTTTGGGGTTTAAAATTAATTAATACAACACTGTATGCAGCATACATAAACGGGATAATTAGTACCTGTCCAATACATGGTCCCAGCTTCCACCCACCTGTATTTGGGAGCTTCCTGCGCCAGATGTGTGTTTTGGTGCTCAGTAACTTTTTGATGAATATTTTTTCTGTTAATTTGTCTAAACTTTCTTTCAACCTCTGCCAACTTTACGCCAACACAACTACCTACAACAGTGATTTCCACAGCAAACAACATGTACCATAAATTTCCTTACCCAGTTCATGAGGAAACTCTTCACACAAGATGGCTATGGAGGTACTAAGCCCTTGAAGCAGAGACAAAGTGAAAGAAGCCCCAATAGCCAAGCCATCTATGAAATTATGTACAGCATCACTCAGTGTCACCATCCAAGCAATGGTCCCAATCTTTGACAGTGGACGCCCCTTAAGACACTTGCATAAGCTACTCTGGGTGGCTTCTTCCTGAAAAAAAAAAAAAAGATAGAATAGAACAATTACACAAAACATTGAATAAAGAAGCCAATGAATCACACTTCTGTCTTTAAATGAACACTAAGTATAAACTCAAGCACTGCTGCATATGCAGATCAAATTGCTTTGTCCAAGAAGCAAATGGCACAGCAGTAGCATCAAATGTTTTCTGTTTCAACAAGATAACATGCAGGATCCTATCACCCTGCAAAGTGTCACCTGGATGCCCTTCAGCTGAGACAGGAAGCAATTTAGGTCACAGTGGTCTGAATGTCTCTCTGGAGTCTGTGTCAAAGACAACCCCAAGCCTCCTCTGCCTTGATATAAGCATGTACAGTCAGAAGGATCAGACCTCAGTGACTGGCAGCATCTGTATTTAAAACAATACACCACAGTAACAGAGTTCTATCTACATGATACATATGATGTGTATAATGTCTCTACAGTATAGACACATTCAGATATTCCATGAAGTTTATCTCTAATTTTAGCAATGATAGTCAAGTCCAGCTATTCAAATCTGTTTCTTCAATAAAAACAGCGGTGGCTAATTTTGACTGCACAATTAAAGGCTCAGAGCATGAAATCAACAGGCTAATATAAAACTGGAATGCACATACACTCCAGGGATCTCACTAATTCTTCCCAGTAGTGCAAGTAATTTATACATGCGGTGCCATGAAATAATAAAAACCTGAACACACATAAAAGGAACTGCCATTTTAACTGGGAGCACAAATTAAGCTCCCCTAAAAGTTCCTGGTGATCCATTTGATGAATTTCTGTACACACATACTGTATTTACAGAATATTTGCAAGCGTTATAGTATTTCCCCCATTAAAAAAAAAATTATTATAAAGCATTAACTAGTGCTTATTTACTGGAATATATAAGCAGTAATATATACATCTGTGTGCCTACAGACATACATAGCACAGAATCACAGATTAATTAAGGTTGGAAGACACCACAGTGGCTCCTCTGGTCCAACATCCCCCCTCAAGCACATGGCACAGGATTGCATCCAGGCAGTTCTGGGATGTCTCTAATGAGAAAGACTCCACAACATCTCTGGGCAATCAGTGCTCGGTCACCTACTCAGTAAAGCAGTTCTTCCTCATGTTCAGGTAGAACTTCCTGTGCATTGGTTGCCTCGTGTCCTATTGCTGGGCATCACTGAGCACAGCCTGCTCCATCCCCTTGACACCTTCTGTCCAGATGTTTATCAACACTGAGTTCCCCTCTCTTTCATCTCCTCTGGAGGCTGAACAGACCCAGCTCCCTCAGCTTTTCCTTGTAAGAGATGATCCAGTCCCCTCATTGCCCTCATGGCCTCTGCTGGACCTGCTCCAGGAGCTCCCTGTCCCTCTTGTGCTGAGGAGCCCAGAACTGCACTCAGCTGCACTCCAGATGTGCCTCACCAGGGCTGAGCAGAGGGGCAGGATCACATCCCCTGACCTGTGGCACTGCTCTTCCTAATGCACCCCAGGATGTCAATGACCTTCTTGGCCACAAGAACACTGCTGGCTCATGGAAGGCTGGTTCTCCACCAGGATACCCAGGTCCTTTTCCACAGAGCTGCTTCCAGGAGGTCAGCCCTAAGCCTGAGCTGGTGCCTGGGGTTATTCCTTCCCAGGTGCAGGACACTGCATCTGCCTTTGTTGGATTTCAGGAGGTTCTGCTCTGGCCATCTCTCCAACCTGTTGAGGCCCTTCTGAAGGGCTGCACAGCACTGTGGGGTATTGGCCACTCTGCACAGGTTTGTGTCATCAGTGAACTTGTCTGGGAGGCATCTGCCCCTTCACCAAGTCCTTGATGAATAGGTTAAACAATACAGGGCCCAGTACTGAACCTTGGGGGACACCTCTAGTGACAGGCCTCCAATTACACCCTGACCCACTGAGATCTGCCATTCTGCCAGTTCTCAATACACCTCACTGTCGACTCATCCATTCCAGACTTCCTGGACTCGCCTGTGATGATGTCATGAGACACACAGTCAAAAGCATTGTTTAAGTTAAGGCAGGCGATGTCCACTGCTCTCCCCTCATCCACACACATCTCCATTTCTTGAAGTAGAAGGATATAGAGGAATACCTCCTTCTCCTTAGGAGAAGGTCAAAGAGTATTCCAAGAAATTTTCTTTGGTTATTAAAAAAAAAGTGGAAAAACTAAAACAATTCACAGGGCTCTTATCTGACTGCATTCTGGTATGTAGGAGCTGCCTTGGGACAGGACAAAAGTTCAGGTCAGGAATTTCTGAGTCAGGTGCCTATTGCACTGCCTGGAACTCATTGATAATAAAGCCTTGGTTGAGTAGTGCCAAAACTGCCACAATATAGCTCCTATTCAGTCCACAGGAAGTTCTGAAATTATACTTTTATGATGCAAAAATGGGCAATAGTATCAAAAAGCCAGGAGTTTCCCTACTTACTCAAACACATAGGCTTTAGATTTGTACTATATGCTTTCCTTTAGTTTTTGAAGTCTTTTGAAGGCTTTCCTCTCATCATTTCCTCTAACACAAGCAGTGCCAAACATTTTTTTGAGATTATTAATTTGTACCTGCACTATTTCTGTTTGAGATAGGATCACTCATTAGTAATAGATCTCTCTCAATCTATAAAGATGAGCTGAATGTCACTTTAAGAAAGATTAAAAAACAAGCCACACAAAATGCATGAGTATAAGAAAACCCAAATACAATTAGCAAAGATCTTCCACCAATCATCCAGCTTCCTCGGCTAAAGATCTGTTCTCTAGTTTTTTGTTCCCTGCTGACCATCCATCAAGCTGACTACAAACTGGAGGAAGCATTGTTTTGTAGATCATCCTGATTTCTGCCTAAAGGATATCAACTTTCTTGCACATGTTTCTAGCTTCGCTGAGGAAAGGGAGTTTGATCTAATGCACAAATTTTCATTGTAAATAATTCACCCATTTTTCTCCACCAAAAGGAGCATTTTAAGTAATTGCAATTAATTTAGGATACAAGTATTGATTTATTTCTGAAAGTTACTTTCTTGATCCAAACTTCCAAAAAGCAGAAATGACTATAGTTTATAAACTAAGTATCAGTTTCTGAGATGCTTCTGTTTTATGTGTATATATATATATGCATAAATATATACATATATATATATGTGTATATATATATAATATATATATATGTGGCTATCTGCCACTTATATTTACTGTGTAGCTCTGAAGTATCATAATTCTTACATGTAATCCATTTTAAATGATGTCTTGACAACTTCTCTAAATTATATAAAGTACAATGAAATTGCTTTTCTGAATTTACATTCTGAACTCTGCTAAATCATGTATCTAGTAGAAGTAGATGAATGAGTAATACATATTCTTCATGTTTAAGATAAGGCAGGCTACTGACAACATACCCTACAAACACATAGGATTCCAAAGCAAAAAATTAACAATGTCTGTCTCCTCTGGACTATTTCCACTTTGTCATGGTAGTTTAGCAGACATCAAAAGAGATGCCAGCTAAGGAGCTCTGTAAAACCCAGCTGGACTATCAGGTTAAATTTTTATTAATTATTAGTGCAGTTCTACATAATTTCTATTTTCACAGTTTATGGTAATCTGAAGACATCCTCGGTATTTATCCTCTTCTAAACAGAGGAGGTTTTTTAAAAAAGCCTCTCCTTCATTCCCAAACTTAAGAAAATATACAGAGACTTTTATTTTATCCTACAATATCTCCAATTATTATTGCTATTTCCAGCGTATGTCTGATCCCCTCAGACATGAGCCAGACATGTTCTCTGGAAGAGCCCACAGGACCAAGAAAGAATCCTGACCGGACACTGCATTCAGGCAATAAATAAAGTCAAAATGAAGTGAATAAATAAATAAATTAATAAATAAATACTGTAAAGTTTTGTTATACAACTCTAACAATGTGCACTCAAGGACACAGACATTTCAGCAATTTGTCTCTGAAATAACTTTCCTTCAAAGTTTCTGTTGTCAAGCCATATTTCAATGCATAGTAAATACAAACTTTGAGTAGAGCACAAAGGTTTCCAAGGTTGCACTTACTGCTGCAAATGTAAACAAAAAGAAGTGACTAATTAAGCATTTACTCTGGCAGTCAAGCTCTTCTGGCATTAAAGGAGAGAATGTAGCTGGATCCCCATGGCTGAAAACAGTTACCACGCCTTGGCACAATCAGGCTTCAAACTTCCTCTTTAAAGCCTTCATTTTGATTTCTGACTACTCTGTATTTGCCCTCTTTAACAAGCTGTCGATTATGAGCACTCATTAAAATTCTCTTGGGTACACATCAGTTTATACCAAATGATTTTGTCCCAAATACTACATTCTTGTAAAGCTGAATGCATACCTACCCTCCTGTCATTATCCTAATTGCCTCAAAGCCCCTTGGCCACCTTGGCCCTCCCCTGACCCAGCTCCTCTGAATCTCCCTGGAGGAGAACAAGAGCAATGACGGGTTTTTTGTTGCTACAAAATACCAGAGAATTATTAGGTTGGACCTCTAAGATCATCAAGTCCAACCATTAACCTAATGCTATCAATTCCAGCACTAATCCATATCCCTAAGCAACATCTCTATGTACCTTTTTAACACCTCCAGAGATGGTGATTCCACCACTTCCCTGGGTAATCTGTTCCAATGCTTGACAACCGTTTCAGTGAAGAACTTTTTCCTAACATCCAATCTAAACCCCCCCGGCACCATTTGAGGCCGTTTCCTCTTGTCCTGTCACTTAATATTGGAAAGAAGATACTGAACCCCCCCAACTACAACCTCCTTTCAGACAGTTGTAGAGTGATAAAGTCCCCTCAAGCCTCTTTACTCCAGGCTAAACCATCCCAGCTCCCTCAGGTGGTCCTCACAGGGCTCATGCTCCAACTCTTTCACCAGCTTTGTTGCCCTACTTTGGACATGCTCCAGCACCTCAAGACCTTCCTTGTAGTGAGAGACCCAAAACTGAACAGAGGATTCAAGGTGCAGCCTCAGCAGTGCCACAGGGGAATGATCATTTCCCTAGTCCTGCCAGCTGCACTGTTTCTGTCTCTGCAGGGAGCAGAGGCTTCTTGTACTTGTTTTATAAATCTAAAATATAAAACTTATGGACACTCATAATACTGATTCCCTCCTGGTGCCCATGTAATTTTAATAATCAAATACGTTTCTTCTAGTTTTTAAGATGTTCAGTATCCACATTTCTATGTTAAGGAGAAGTACAATTTTGGTGTTTTAAACTGTGCGCATCAAATACCCTGTGAGCCTGCATAGAACTCCCAGATTTTCTCTTGGTTGTTAGGGACTGCCTCTGGCTTGCTCTCCTGCTTGCTCCTCTCTGCTCCCCACAACTAACTTACTGGCTAATAAAAATGGATGGCAAACCAAAAATCCCTACTATGAAAAAAGTCTGCCTTAAGGCATCTGAAACTTTTTTCTGCGTGTTTTTAATTTCTTTTTTTAATAATTTCTGCTCCTCCCAGCACAGTACTACTCCTCTCTACACTTGGAAAAAGTCTAAAGAAGCACAAAATTTTCTCTTTCTACTTCCATTTTCTTCTCAGACAGAAGAAAGTTCTATTTGCAATATGAAAACAAACACAAAGAAATACAGGGAACAAATCTGAAATATAATAATACTTAAACCAGGAGGAGTTGCTTCTGTCTCAACATGTGACCTCCGTGATTCCCACAGTATCCAAATACACTGTGTTATCACAAGCAGTGCTCACAATATACTGCCTGAAAGTTAGTTTAAAAGAGAAAGTTTTTCTCCTTAATCATTGATTCAGAAGAATCAGGTTCTCACACTTAACAGCTTTATGTACTCAGGAACAAAATACGGATCATTTTGATGGTCAACATTATCACAACAGTAAAACTCACTACTACTATTCAAGCAAAACAAAACCAAAATTTACCAAATTAAATACAAATTCAAATCTAACTAGATACATTTCTCTGCCCAACCCATTTCAACACTGATACAACACAGTCCTTTTTGTTGGCTAGAAATTGAATGCATCATTCAGCTTTTTCAAGCTTGCCCTAAAACCCTGTATTTTTTTCATAGGGTTCAACCAAATTATAAGACAAAAGACTACAAAAACTTGACAAAAGTTCATATTAACTCTCCCCTCAAATATGCTTATATAAGTGGCACGGGATAAAATAAATAAATAGACACAATTTTCATACCTGTGCTGAGACCACACTGATGCTGTCAAAACCAAGATTTCCATTGCTCTCTATGACAGCTGAATTTGCATAACACGTGCCCCCATTGCTGGATGATGGTGGTTTGGCTGAGTTAGTCTTATCCTGAGAATGATTCTCTTCATTTTCAAAGTAGTTATGGCCAGTCTAGGTGACAAATAAACAAGTAGGTAACTAATTAAAACAAAAGCAAAATAGCAATGAAAGAAAATAAAGATGAAAAGGAAAAGGTGGGGAGGAGATCATATTCATGTTGCCTTGCTTCCCACACCAAGTTGCTGAAATGAGCAGCAGTGAACATTTAATTTTTAAAATTACCTCCAAACATATCTAACTTATCTCTTATTTTTAGCTAATCAGAAAACACTGAAGACTTTTCATTTTTACACCTTTATGTAGAACCTCCTAAGCCAACCTGATCAATAGTGATCAACATTTGCTGGTAATTCATGGCTGCTTATCAAATAGAGCTTATCAGCCTTTGTCTGTTTACACAAATGAAGAAAAACCATTTCATTTTTTCTATTTCTAGCTATTGCAAATGAGGGACACTTGATCATCATAATTTTCAGTATCAGCAAGACTTTGGGAGGAGAAAACTGAAGAGAGGTTAGAGTAGGAAGACAGGGCAGTTTCCTTTCAACAGGACCAAAATTTTGAGGCACCCTTCTCTCTGACAAATTCAGCCTCGCTCAAGCAAGCATACAGAAGACAAGTACTCTGACACAGGGGCAGAAAACAGAGCCCTGGGCAAGAGGAGACAACTGCAGTGTTCACTGAAGCAGGTCTGTACACCAGAGCTTAGGGAAACACAGAGCTGCAGTCACTGAAGGCCAGTCAGGCCCTATCAGCACAGCTGCACTTTGCAGATGCCCAAGCAGGTGTATTTGTCACTGATTTCTC
Source organism: Certhia americana (assembly GCA_018697195.1). Classification (NCBI taxonomy): domain Eukaryota; kingdom Metazoa; phylum Chordata; class Aves; order Passeriformes; family Certhiidae; genus Certhia; species Certhia americana. The sequence goes on from CM031860.1 coordinate 17,529,038, forward strand.
CTGTCCATAGAGGAGCTCCATGGGCAGACTTCATTCTCTCCCCCTCTTACGTATTTCCACGTTTTTCTGACGTAGTTAGCTACCACAGCAACAACTTGGTTGTTGGGAGGAACTGGAGCATATACCAAAGAGAGCAGACCACACTCACATCTGGATTCCATTCCCAGAGCTGCTTGTAACTCCCTCAAAAAAGTGAGATTTCTTCCCCTATTCATATGGGTTTTAAACAGATATATCAGAACACACAGTAAAGCTGAATCCCTCAGATAAAATAGAAAACCTCCTCACACATTTTATTCATCTAGCAAGTATCTCACAAAATATGACAGGTTCTTAAGGGAAGGCTAATTCAGCGATAGGTTTCATTACCTTGTTGTAGAGCTTTAGTATCACTTTAAGAATCCTTTCCACAAAGAAGAGAATATAGAATCCTCCAAACACAGCAACAGCTTTCTCAACATAGTTATCTACTTTTGGGTCAAACCCAAATGCCTAATTGTGAAGAAAAAAACAATGCAAATTAGTCTTTAATCTTAGTACATTTCCAGAAAAACAAACATCACACTGCACAGATAACCCTCTATTACAAAAACTGTCTCTATACCTACTATGGGTTTCCTTGAGCAGAAATTGTAAAGGATTCTGATCCATTACATGTTTTAAGCTTGGACAAAATGCTAGCAGTGTAGCCTATTAAAGTTCACTACAACTTTGTCCAATGTATTTCTATTTTTTGTTTAGAGGCAGAATAGTCCTTGGTCCTTCCCAATGAGCAACAAGACATAGATCTTGATGGCTCTGACACATTCCAGAGAAGGATCATAACTAATGGCACTGAAGCCCACACAAAATCTCTTTGGAGATTGCAACCCACACACAGAACCCCACTGCATCATGCTTTTAAAATCAATACACTTTAGGAACTAGGATGCAAAACAAATAATGATTCCCCTTGCTTACCTCTGGAATGAGTTGGAAAATTGCATTAGAAAAGAGAGTACCAATGGCCAAACCCACAAAGTAAGTTAAAACCTTGGGAAAATATGACTTCTTTAAGAGAGGAGTTAAAATCAATCCCAGAAGTGATGCCAAGTTAATGATAGACACAGCCAGGAACCCGAATCCCCAAACTGTGGATAAACAAAGAGAAATACAAAATATATTAGTATAACACCCACTTCAGAATGCTTGTGATTTCTGTAATCGCAAAACTGGCATGGAACTGGTAAAAGACTCGTTCCTTGCTTGAAATTAAAACTCACAAATATAAAATTATTAAAATGCATAGGCAGTTAAGATACATACCTGCAGAAAGGAAATATCTGAAAACATTTTCTGGGACAACCATATTAAAAATGGAAACCATGCTAGCAGAATACATGGGCTGGCCTATGCTGCTAATATAAATGAAGTCTCTCTACAGTCAATGAAGAGTAAAAATTAAGGCTTAGGCCAATAGCTGCAATAGCATAGAGTAAAGACAAAACTTCTTACTAGTCCCAGAGTCAGATCCTATTAACATTTACTTCTAAGAAACTCCATGACAAAAAGACTGTTGTCGTAGCTGTAGTAGACATAAAAATCCTTCCTGATAAAGGATAAAGGATGACTCCTTCCAACCACCCTGGGGTGGTATCTCAGTTCCTAACCCTCCTCCCTCCTCCTCTCATACAAAGAAATTCTGCTGGCTGAAAATGCTGCCCATCACTGTTTATCAACAGGTTAGGTGATAGATAGCTGACAGTTGAGATAATTATAATAGAGAAATGAAAATGCATTAAAAAAGAGGTTCTAGGTTCAAAAAGAAGGACATTTAGGATTTAGGAATGCAATGGGAATAACCTTTCCTAAAAATCAGTATATGCACCAGGGTTCAGCATCATTTTGTTTCCTTCACCATAAGCATGATCTCAGATATTCAGTGTTCAGGCACCAGGACTTGCACAAATCCATACCATAATTATTCTGGAGCCTGAATTATAGGTTGGAGAGGTGTGGTGTGGCTGTTGTTGCTCATAAGCAACAAAAGTTGCTTTTACAAAGTTTTTGGGTTTGGGGGTTTTTTACAAAGCTTTGTCCCTATGGAGAGTTTTTTTCCCACTGACATCTGAAACCTCTCTGAGCACAGAGAAAAATTTCAAAAGTTGTGCTAAAGAGGTCTACAAGGATACCTCTAGTGATGCCACAGAACTATGAAGCAATCCACACAGACAGGTTTGTCTTTAAAAATTAAGCACAAATAATAATGCCAACACAACGTTGCCTAGATGAGAACGGTTTCATATAACACAGAAAGCTGCATCATTATAAGCTTGTATGCATGTAGGGAAGTTACCATAAATTCCTCTCTGCATAGCAGAAACTAACAGATCAGATCATGGTCTTATATTATTTTCTGGAACACAACTGACAAACACACTAAGCTAGATTGCTCACCTGCAGCTGGGATGGCTCTACTCAGTGCAGTGTCACTATGTTTTTAAAAAATGAATTTTATATTATGTCAAGAACAGAAAACATTAGAAACATTCAAAGCATTTGCAGATGTATCAATGCCAGTTACAACATTCATTTGCCAATTTTGAGAGAGATAGAGAGAGGGAAACCCACACAACTAGATATGTGTAGATTCACTAAGCTACATAGATTATTTTTTATTAAACTAAATGACAATTCAGATTGTAACTATATTTTTGAAATCAAATTTATGGATTCCCAGTGTTATCATGAGTCAGAAAATACTGTCTAAATTTGGGATTACTACAGAAATATAACAGTCTTTTAGTTTACTGCATCGACATCTACCCATATTCTGTACAAAAATGTACATTTTAAACTGAGTTGAAAAAAATTGCAAGACAACCAGTATTGACAAAGTTCCTGCATTAAGGACTGTATTTCACAGTATCACGTATGCACTGCTCCCTTAAAATGGTTTCATTCATTAGGACAACATCCACACTAGCCTTTTCATGAGTCCACTCATCTCAGAAAACTGGGTAGTCTGACTTCATGTACTAGAGCAGGGCACTCAGACACAGTGCTAATTCTTCCCCTGAGACTGATGGCTCATTCCATTTTTGCTAACTACTGTTACTCTTTCTGTCTCTAAACTGTAGCCCCAATAAAGAGACAGACAAAATACCCAAAGGCACAAGAAATACAGAAAAAAATAAAACTGCAAGAATGCCAGTAAGATGCCCTCCTTAGAACACTGCTGCTCAGCACTGTTCCTTATAAGAACAGGCAGGCTCAGGTTCTTCCTTAACCTTGTCCTAGGATGAAGAGGAAGTAAGTGCATGAATACCTTTGTGAAGAAGTCAAGCAGAGAACACAGAAACTGTTTGTCTTGGACATGAGGAATGCCACTGGGCAGTTTCAGCTGTTTGATGCATCTCTATACACCTCCCTATTATCTTTCAGAGATGCAAGCAAGGGGAGGACTTTAGTGTGCCCCAAGATCAGATAGGTTAGATGGGAGAAAAAAGGATGGAAACAGGAAAAGAGATGTAACACCTGTTGCCTTCCAACTTCTACCCTGCCTTGGCATCACTTATTTTTTACTCTAAGAAGCTGTTACTAAAGCTTCTTCTGCACACCTTATCCATTAGTATTTTGGGAGTGTGTTGTTAAGAAAGGGGGGTCCTGGGGAGAAAATTCACATAGGCACAGCTGGGAACAGGCACGGAGGATTTTGCTCCATGGGCAGTAATTGAAATCATCGGGTCTCAATGCTACTGTGATATTCACCTTGTGATGGGCTTGGGGGTGTGTAAATCAACAGCTGCATTGGGGCCTGCGCCTTCCCAGGAATCTCTGTTCAAACAGGCACCACTATGTGTCGCCGTGCTTTAAAATGCCCTAACCACCGGTGCTGCAGCCAAGGGAGGGGCAGGGAGAAGGCTGCCTTGCTTATCGGGCTACTGGACATTGCTTCTGAGCTGGCCAGATAAAAGAAAAACAAGAGGGATGGTCAAGGATTCCATGTTCAACCTACTGAAGCAGCACCCTCCGTCCAAAAAAAAAAAAAAAAAAGTGGAGAACAGCTCCTACTCTCCAACGCAGATCTTATGGTCTTCTTGGTAGTGTGTGCATCCATATGATACAAGCAATCTAGAGCAGTCATGATAAATTGCTGCCATGGTTTCAGTGATTACTCAATTAGAATTCTAATCTTTCACTGACACAGCAAAACGCAGCTACGTTTTAGGAATGATCTCTAATTCTTAGTAAAAATTATCACCTACATTAATCAGAATTTTATCAATACTAGTATTTCAAAAGTTACAAAAAGCACTTCTGTATCTCTTCTTAGGAATACTGATATTAGACATTATCAATCCAACATCCTAGCTTTTAACATTAATTCAGCTGACTCCCTTGAAACAGTGATTTCATTTGGAATACTGACTCAAATCAATAAGTCATTATATATTTGATCCTTTTTAGTGCAACAAGTGATTTCTTTAATTAGATAAATATTCCCTCTTCAATGCTTTTTCCTGTACTGTAAAGTCCTGTTCACAATAAATATAGAAATAATAGTGAGAAAAAGAGGAAGAAAGAAGATTAAGTCTACTTAACCATGTAACAGTCTTCCACATGGAAGGGTCATCACAGAAGATGACATGAAAGCAGGAGTCAAAATTTGGAAAGAATGAGTATTTTTCCTCAGTAAGCCAGTCACTGGCTTACCTGACAGTCCCCCTGCAAATAACTCCACTCAAATGCAGCCCAAGTAATTTCAACTTAACCTGCCTCCATACATGCAGATTCCACCAAGTCTCACTTCCCAATGCAGATCACCTGCACAAACTTCCCTTCTGCACACCCATCTGTTGTCTTATTAGCCAGCTATGAGTCCTTACGTTTCAAGGCACAAACCATTATACAAACAAAACAAGTCAGAAAGGCTCTTCCTTGAGTGGGCAAAATACTCCATAACTTGCTGGTCAGGTCTCTCTCCTATCTTAGAACATTTTAAATAGACCGCAGTCAAGAGATACCAATTTTGTTTGGGTAGTCTGCTGACCTAAACCAGCAGTTTATGTTCCCACTTTGGAACCTTACCATCCCAAACACTCCTGTTATTTATAGACAAATGCTTACTATTCCTCTAAGAAAATCCCACTCCAGCCACAGCATTAATGCAAGTAATAGTAACTAACCTTGCAAAGAATGTGGTTTAGAAGTGTCCACAAAGCTTTCCTGATGATCACACGGGTGAAAAATTAGCTGTTGCAAAACTGCAGGGCAGATTGTAGAGAAGCTGGAATTTGATATGTGACTGTTGTTCGGTATCCCATGCAAAGAAAAGATTTCTTCACTTGTCAAACACTGAAACCAAAAGGGATTTTGACAATTTAACACATTAATGCAAACCAAAAAAACCAAAAAAGACATACAGTGAGAAATCCAAGAATTACAACATGGAAGTACTGTAATGCATTTTCAGGGAAATCTACACAATTTACATTGTGCATGAAAATACTGTGATAGCTTGGTGTGAAGCAGAAATGATTCGAAGTCCTTTAAGTTAGAAAAATCACAAATCAATAAACCACTTTTTTAAGAGACATTTGCAGATCTTTTACCCTGAGAACTCGGACAGTTAAACCTCACAATATATTTGGAAAAATAGCTTCAAAGTACTTAAAACGTAATGTAATTACAAAATAATTAAAGAGCAGGCTAGATACAGTTAAAATCTCAGTAACAGAGTATGCCAGTAAATGATTGATAATTCAGTGACAACTTATTCATGTAAGTGACCACTCCTACTTTATAACAATGCCTCTTATTTATGTCCCCAAATTAACTCCTTAAAAATGGTCTAAAGCAAAATATTTTTCATTCGTCTTATAGCAATAACTCCTAAGGGCAAACATTGTCTTGTAAAACCATGAGATAAATTCCTTCTTGGGATCCTCACTTTGCCTTTAGGTCAGGATGTAACAGACTGATAGGTTAACAATAAAAGTACTTGGCAGCACTAAACCAGGACAGAGGCAAAGCAAGGCTGGTTCCTCTGTCTGTCATTTTCAAACAAAAAGATAACACAAACCACGAAGCATCATAAAAGATATATCTTCAGAAAAATGGTGGGTTTATGTGAAATGGTTCAACAAACTGCTGAAATCTTTCATCTAACATTTTCAGTTCATTTACATTCCTTATTTCACGCGATGATACAGGAAAGTGTTCTTTTTCTGGGTGTAAACAATAGTTTGGTGTAGTTATTGCTGCACAACAAACACATACCACGGCTGAGTCTCAACATCAAAAAAAATCAAATGTTTTCTTCTATTGAGACATCAATTACAGCATAACTCTCCCTGTAGCAAATCTCAGTGTGGTTGCAAGCAGAGAGCACTAAAAACCTTAGCAAAATAAACACAAATGGTCACTCCCTGCTGTTCTCAGTTTTGCCAGCCTTCAGATTCCACAGCACGTCTCCAATAATTCAACATTATTGTTTATAAGGCAATTAACTCCTAGAGATAAGCCAGAGTGATTGCAAGTCATTTATTTCATCAGAGCTACTTCTGCTCCTGTTCATAAATATTTTTGTTGCTGTCCAAAAGGTGAATGGCACGAATGCATCACCTGAATGTGATTCTCTCTGATTTGCTTGGAAAAAGGGAGCATATGGGCCAATTTAAGTGATTTTAGCTAAATTACATCCAAAATGTTTCCGTCCTTCCTCTTTAACAAGCCAGGCTAACAGAGTACTCAGGCACGCTTGAACTTAAATCTAAGTGCAAATTTTGTTAAGGCCATGAGATCCTGAAGAATCAAATATCCAGAAGCAAAGTGCATATAATTTCATCTTTCAATGTCAATGCTAATGTCAAAGTAGTATCACATATAAAATAAGTAGAGCATATAACCAGAAGATGGTTTTTTGCTTTAAAACATGTCGCTACATTTAATCTACATGAAAGTAGTGAATAAACAAATCATCACTGAAGTCTTTAACAGGCCAATACACAAACCACTGGTGCTTTCTAAACTGGTTATATGTCTAATCATTTAACTGTTAACTCTGCGTTTTGGAACAATACAAAATACATGGCTAATATGCCCACAACAAAACAAAGGGAGGGTAGCTGTGGTCTGCAGGAATAGTTCCTGTATGGTGCTTATTACCAGCTCACAGAGCCATTTCTGGACATCTGTGGTTAGAAAAAGCCAGTAAGAGCTGAGAATTTACACCATAACTATCTCTGAAAGAAATCACCTTTAGCTATTTCATTCCTAAAATACAGAACAGAGTATTAGCATTTTTAAATACCAATATATTAGTAGTAACATTCATTCACAAAAATCCAAACAATGTTGGAGGTAGGAAAATAGATAATGGAGAGAAACTAAATCAGACACAGCATAAATTAATAAATCTGACACTTGTAACTTTGCCTACACACAAATATGGAAGTGAGAAATGCCATCAGGGAAGAGCTCTTTGAGGTGAAATTGAGAAACAGCATTGTATTTAATTACTATTATTATTTTGATCAGGGACAAACCCAGAGGATAATGATTCTTATAAATGATTCATTGTTATAAGTCACCTCATACTCTCAGTAAACTCCTACATACATCCAAGAGTTAAAAAGCAAGCTTGCATGAGTTCACCAGCACAATTAAAGGATTAATTAAATGACTGAATCTTTTAGAAGCCTTGGACAGGAGCAAGGCATGTTTGCACACTGCTAAACTCTGCATTTATCTTTTCAGGATAAATAAAAGATTAACACAGCCACACTGCTATAAAAACATAAGGTATTCATTTTTAAAGACTGATGGACCATCTCATCAGAGAGAAAATTTAGGCTCATGAAACAGGGGACTGAAAATGATGTCCTGACTCACCAAGTCTGCTGTTGTGTCTGTCCCCTGCTGTGCAGCAGGACCTTATCACAGTGATAAGGTGAGAGGACTTCCTCTAATGTGACTGTCACCGAGAGTTAAGTAAACAATTGCAAAAAATATATAACACAACCAATCATCCCTGAACTGTTAAAAAATAATTTTTAAAATGCTTTCATCAAAACGGGGGAGGACTTCAATCATAGATTTTACAGTTACAGAATACTGAGACTTAGAAAAAAATTAAACTGTCAACTAGGTTATTCAAACAGATGTTTACTTTTACCCTGGTAAACCTCTCCCAAAAATGATCAAATAATATGGGATTCTTCTAACTGGAAAAATTAAAAAATGCTCCAGTAACAACCACCTTTGAATGCATCAGTCCCTGCTCTGATCTTCTGCTGTGTTCTTATCACTGCTCTACCTCTTTTATCTGTAGCATGCCACATGTGAAGCACTAAAATACTGAATAGCATTCTGCACTGCAATTTATAGATGTTTCCAGATTAAATACCAGCCCAGCCCAGCCCAGGGCTGAGCAATGGGTCCTACAGTAGCAACAGGAAACAACAAATGCAGTGAATGCCTATTTAACAAGCTTTTTTTTTTTCCCTGCTTTTTTAAACTTTTTTTTTTCTTAACCTAGTCTGAGCATGGATAAGGTAAAATAGAGACATACAGCTGAGCCTTCCTCAACTTACTTGTAAGAAATGAAAGCATCAAATGCTGATGTGGTAACACCTTTGTGTCACTTAGGACAGGTAAAAAACTGGATGATACAGATGATCATTCCTTCAGTAAGCAGCACTCCATGAGAAAGAGTCAGATGAAGCTGCTTAAATGCATTTGTGTGCTTTAGGGAGTTCACACACCCCACGACATGTGCAAGGCAGCTGTCCGTGCTGGGAGCTGAGAACTGTCCACAAATACTGAAATTTGCTGAAAATATTGGAGAAACAAGACACTTAGAGGGTATACAACAACTAAGCCTATTTAGCATCTCACTGGCCAGGCAACAGAGACCAAAAGCAAAAGAAATTGGTGACAGTTCAATCCAAAATTCCAAAAGGGTGCTCAAAAAAATCCAGGTTTTTTTCTTCTACATTAAAAAAATTAGCATCTTTACAGACATTATAGGATAAAAGTTACCACAAACACCTACACAAGTATACACTCAAACACTATCACCAACAAATTAAATCATTTTTTATTCCCCCTTTTCAAATCAACCTGGTATCAAAGGAAAACTGAAATCAATCCATCTTCTTTTGGCTTACACACCCAGATTTTCAGTCTTAAAGAAAATGGAATGAGCATCTTGTGGATCTTCTCATGAGATTAATAGGCTTACCAAAACTGTTGTGAATAAGATATTATAACTAAACACTAATACTGGGATAAAATTACAGAGACTATTCCTTCTTGCCAGGTGCTTTATCACTTGTCCCTTACAGACCAGCTCTCCACTAAAAATCCCTTCAGGCTTGGGATGAGGGACTCTCTGAACAGCAGGGATATGTTATCTTGATTTGAAGAAAGGCCTTGAAGTCATCCCACTAGCTCTGGACACAGAAGTTAAGAACTGAAAGTCTAAGATAAACCTTGCTCACTCCTACAGACACGCAGCCTGAATGGGTTCAGCCTCCTTGAGGAAGACCTGAATCACTCTCCAGAGGTATTCACTTTCCTCTGTCTAGAATCAGTAAAGCTTAGGCCTCTGATGCCTTCCAACACCCAAACTTGTGTTAGGCCACTTCATGTCTTCTGTCATAACCAGCAGACCCCGAATTATCAACTTGTAAGCACAAAGAGCCACGGTGTTTAAAGAGTCACACAGGATTTACATGGTGTGAGTATGCATTTGCATGCACCTCCTGCCCAAAGTCAGGGACATACCTAACATCTACAAAGGATCAAAATGCACTTGCTTTAATGGTTCAAGCTGATGGAGCAGCCATAAGGCAAATTTTAAGACAGAGTACAAGTAAGTCAGCAAAAAAGTAGACACTTTTCATGATACCCTAGCTATTATTCAACAAGAACACAATTAGAACAGGCCTGTTAAAAAAAAAAAAAAATTGTTTCAGTTAAACTTCAAGTAACTGATGAGGAATATACATTCATAGTAGTAAGAAAGAGCATTACTTTTTTTTCCCTTCTGTAATTTGTGCCAAAGCCCGTGTACGAGAGCTACGTGCTTTTGCAGATGGAAAACTTGAAGGACTGAAGAATCTACTCATTTCTATGCCCTTTTAAAGAAAGCTGCTTTTCATATCCATACTCAACACTGCAAACTTGTATTTAGCATGTGTGGCTGGGAATGTTTATATTTGTAACACACTGAGCTGGAACAGTGTTCAATTTGTGAGATTTGAAAGTGGCAACTCCTGCAAACATTGCAATGCTTATACTGAATACTACATTGATTTCAGGGGAGTTAAGTCCCAATTAAACCTTTCTAAAACAAAGAGAGCTTCTTCAAGGTTTGTCTCCTTCACAGAAAAGGCAGAAGAGCTACTACTCCATGTTAAAAAGCAATTCTCAAGGTCCCTAGAGCCATCCCTCTTCTGTTTCTTAGGGATTGGAATCAAACCAGAGAAAATAGTCATTCCAACTTTCCTTTCATTTTTGTGACTAACTTTGTGTCTCTGATTTCTGAGCATATGGAAATCGCCAACAATCTCAAAATTTCACTTCAAGGAAACAAATTCAGTCCAGGATAGTTCAGGTAAGTGAAATTACACAGACTTTAAAAATAGCAATGAGATCTGAGTTTCTTACAGAGACATTAAACAGAGTACAAATGTTTTAAAGAGAAGTAATATTCCAATGATATCCAGTCAGTAAATTAAACATCAGTTTTTAAAAAGCTTCTGGAAGATTAATTGATGGGTGTACACTTTGCACTCAGATAAAAGACGTGAAAATTTCTGAAAAAGTTTCTTCACACAAGCAGACCTGTTTGTACAATCGAGTCTTTGCTGCCTCATGACAACAAGTCCTGAAGATTTGCTTATTCCGCTCTCGGAGGGAAACACCAGCCGGCTCTCATACATCCTTACTGTTGGACAGAAGCTATTTAACCGGGAAAAGCGACAGTTTAAGAGCCGAGCAAGGAGGACGGAGAGCCAATCCCGGGTCAGCCCGCTCCGCAACGGCTCCAGAGGCGCGGCAGCTTCTCCCGTGCCGCCGGCTGCTCTCCCCGGCGCACCGGCACCTCTGCCCGCAACCCGAGCCCAGAGCCCCAGCAGGCATTTACTGCCTCCTTCCCGGCTTCACCGTAAGGAAACACGAGGGCGGAGAGACTCAGGACGCTACGGAGCTGCCCAGCCATCCCGACGCCCTCGCTCTGGACCTTTCCAGCGCGGCGGAGCCCCCGCGGTGCCCGTACCTGGTTGTGGTGCAGGTGGGCGAGCGGCAGCGCCGAGCCCAGGGCGGGCGCGGCGCCCAGGCGCTGCAGCAGCGCGGAGAGCTGCCCCGCCGACAGGCTGTGGTTAGCCCCGAAGACGCGCAGCACATCGTCAGCGAAGCTGCTGGCGTTGGCCGCGCCCGGGAGCGGCCCCTCCATCCCGGCGGGACGCGGCGAGTGTGGCGGACGGCGCAGCCCCGCCGCGCCGCCCTGGCCCCTGCCCACGGGCTCAGCGGGGCGGGAGCGGGGCCCGCCCGCCCGGCCCCTCCCCGGGGGGCGTAGGGGGATGCGGGGCGGGCGGCAGCGCCGCGGGGCT
>CM031860.1:17540973-17734450 GCA_018697195.1 Certhia americana
GCCGTCCGAGATGGCCGAGATAGATTGGGGAAGATGCAAAAACCCCGGCTGCCGGCAAGCCCCCGTTGGTCCAGGGGCCAAGGGTCACACAGCCATCAGGATCATTGCCCCCGCTGCCGTTCCCAGACTTAGCCCCAGCTTGCCCGCCTGCCCCACCTGCCATGCAGCACCCTGCCCCACACCCAGCTGCCCTGACCCACTGGATGGCAGAAGGGATAAAGAAGGACAAGGTCCAGGCCCAGCCAGGCACACAGGTGCCGTACACAGAGCCGTACACACCTCCCCAACACTATCTCCAGGGCCGAGGCTCCTGGACCTTGGAATGAGTCCCTCGGTTGGCAGCCAGTTAGGCAACCTGTTCTCTCAGGCCCCCTCCCTCCCACAGGCTGAAACATGGATTTGTGTCTAGTCTACCTTTTTAGGCAGGATTAATGCACAGAAATGCACGTGATTTCGTGCACGCTTTTTAACAAACACAGAAAATTGTGACTGGTCACAGGTGTATTCCTGGGGGCTGTTGCTTAAGTGGTTTAGATAAAAATGCTCATGCTCCAGATCAGCAGAGATCTGTACTGTGAAGTTATCCTGTAACTGCCTTTCACAAAATTTCTTACATACCCATGTAGTGGGCAGAGACAGCGTGTTCTCAAAGAGTTTGGGGTTCTTTTTTAAGATTCTCATTTAGATCACTGTGGAACTATGCTGAATTACATGAGCTGAGGTACAGTTCCAGATTCTAAATTTTCTGAAACCAGAATTTTGTTCTGTCTGTGCCAAGTAGTCCAGGTATCAGGACTATAAAGAAGGCATGATTTAAAAAGATAGTTCATGAGCAGCAGAACTGATTTAGATAAATCCTTCATTAAAAACTTCCATGCCACTATGCATAAAGCATCTAGCAGGAAAAAAAAAATGCCAGCAGCATAATCTACTACTGAGTACGGGGGGGAGAAAATCTAGAGAGCTACAATCATATTAATTCTAATACTGAAAATCCAGTCACTGTTTCTGAATTAAAAGACTGAAATCACCGATCACTTTTACACTTCCATCTTACTTAGCTGGTGGCAACTAAAACAGCCCGGGCACAACTCAGTTACACATTGTTCCAAAAGTCCCCATCTGTACTGGTTCTACCACCAGCTGAGGCTGAAGATGCTCCACCCTACCCACTTCTTTATTTGCATGCGCATTTTGGCTCTCTTCCAGAGAAAACAACGAAACATTCTCTTGGTGCTAAGGGAATTGCAGAACTCCTTGGGCACCAGCTATGTTAGTAGCAAAACAGGCACCTCCTATAGTTTCTTCTTCAGTGTGTCTGTTTCCAAACACAGCTCTAGTAACCGTTGATTATTGCCTTCATTCTGAAATTTTAAAAGGCTAGATTTGAAAGGTGTCTTATGATCAGCAGATAAATTTGACGTAACTGCAACCGGGCTATAACAGGTTGCATCAAAACAGGTTGCATCAAGATTTGCCAGTGCTCTGTTGTGTGAAGCCAAAGAGTTAATCTCAAAATTGATTATTTTTAAGATTTCTTTATGGTTTAAATTTATATCATTAAACTCATATTTGCATTCATTCTTAGGCCCATATTTGCATAATGCTGAAAAGTTCAAGGAGTTCCTGGATAATTCCATTAAGATTTATTCTCTGTTGGCAATCCTTGGCAGAATGAAAATCCTGCTTTACTTCTGAGACACAGCCAAAATTTTCCCTCAAGGAGTGATGCGTTCATACTGCTCTAGTTTAAAAGATATACAAAGTTTCTAAACTGTCTGTCACTGAGAAAGCCTCCAAGAACTAGAAGGTCACACTAACAGTATGACTAGAGGTCATGTACCTTTCAAACTGTATGCACAGCACTTGAAGAATAACTCCAGCTTTTGTGTGTATATTTTTGTGATGTACAGACCTAATCAGAAAGTCCGATCTTTGTTATGTCAAGTCTGATAAATCTAAGGCAAACACTAACAGAGCCAAATTCTTCTTCTAAAACTGAAAGAACAAGCTGTTTGTACACTGCAAAACAGGTATTACCCAGCAGTACTTCACGGTCCTGATTCCCTATTGTGTCGTTCCTGCTTTTCTTACACCTGTGGGATGTTGCTGTTACATTTAAACTGCCATAAAGTGCCAGGGCACCAGATGGTGACTGGCAATGGGCAAGATGGCAAATTAATCAGCTTCCCCAATCTTACACAGGGCCAAAATCTCTCTGAGGTGGGTTTCTTGTAAGAAATTCACTGAAGCTGTAGCTAATTACATCAAAGCTAGCATGATTTGTAATCATGCTTGTTATTTACTTACCACAAAGTCAGAAGAACCCTGTTTATTGTCATTCAAACTACTGAAAAAAATCTATTTGAAAATAGAATTCATATTATAATGCTGTCATTTGTAAGGAAAAATAGACACACGCATCCTTTGTACTAATATTTTCATCTTTTTTCTCTCAACTCTTATTTGAATTAACTATTTAAATAGGATTAAAAACTTATATCCTGTAACTAAGCACCCTTGAATGGAATGGCAGATAGCAATGTATATTTTGGGGGAAGTACTCAGGTAGATAAGACTGAAAGCTTTTTTCACATGTTTTCTCTAAATAATTCTCTTCACTGGGATGAGTGAATTCCCAGCAGTTCCATTGGTTCATTTTTAACTTGACCAGATGACAGAGAGACTCAAATTCTCACAGCCACTATACTTCAACTTCCAGAGACTCACAGTCATGAATTTATAGATTAATAGCATCTGTAAAATGAACAGATACTGTTATATTGCCAGCTCAGGAATCTTTCAGTTCTCCTCAGTTACATTCTCCTCTAAACACTGAAAGGGAATTCTGAGATCAGAGCTCTAGAAACACAGTCCAAGTGTACTGTGAATATTCAAAACCACCAAACCCAAACAAAAAACACTGTTTGGCTTAAAGTTCTTGATATATAAAAGCCTGAATCTCATCCATCTGCAGATCTTGTCTCATTTTTGAAAGCTTGGGTACCTGGACTGGCACTGGAAATGTGTTCTTATAGATCATAGTAAAAAACCTTCTGAAGCATGAAAATTAGAAGGGATCTTTACTTTGAGGCACAAAATACCTCATATTTGTACTGTACAACTTTCAAAGGAAAAAGTGGGATTTCAACTTTCACAATATAGTTTGTCTGTGTAATTAAAATAATTTAATAGTGAATTACAAGTGCCTGGGGCACAATATGGACCTCAAAGTACAAGAGGTATAATGGCATTGCTATGGTAAATCAGTTATAACCTGCTTCTTTTCTTAGGCTGCACTATTGGTACCATTTTTGTGCTGTTTACTACCATGAGAAGCTTGGCTCCTACAAGAGGTTAACATTATGCAAGATTTCAACCAGCAAGAGGTATTACTTGTTTTACAACCTACACTAGCCAGTTCATTAGCTCTCTCTGTGAAACTGTAAAATACACTGTTTCTGATAAGAAATGTGATACATTTGCTCCTTAGGACTAATTATCGTTTTTAAAAAATCTTTATAAAATCTCTGTAATAAAATAACTCTCAAATTCTTCACTGTATACATTTTCAGTTATAGAAATATTTAAGGATCTTCAGCCTCAAGGATAAAAATTTTCTTTAATGGAGATATGCAGATGAAATTATCCTCAGTACATAGCTGATCATTAGAAAACTAAGCTTGTACATTTCCACTGACAATTTAGAAATATTATCTGTACTCACCTTGTTAGCATAGGGTCAAGATTATTTAGACCCTATTGCTACTAGCAAGGCTTGAAGGTGTCTGGAATCTGAAGTTTTAGCCAAGGGCCATCTCTAATTTTCAGTTGGTAAACAGGCATCTGACTCCCAAAGCCAGAAGCTGTTGGGCAAAAGCTTTGGATGGTATGAAGTGAGATAGTGCCTGGAGAGCTGAGTCAGACTTAAAGCATCCTAGACACAGGTACAGAGAGATAGGAAGTAATAAACTGTCTTAAAAATACAGCAATATTATTCACCATGAAGATGAACACTACTCATTTTGCCTCACATTGCTCAAATAATCTTTACCAAGGAGTCATCTTCGACAAAAAAATTACAGGTCTTCTGCAACTTTGAGGGGGGGGAAAGCAAAATGGACACTACACATTTTTATCAGATAAACTTCATTTTGTAGGAAAAGGGAAGTTGAACAGTTCGGAGTTCTTTTTAAAAACCTTATTTTAAACTGTACTACTATAGAAAAGAATTTTTACAATTGCAAATGCAAGGTGAATTTTAATAGGATTTCAGCCTAGTCTCCCAAGTCTTGCAAACACACTTTTAAATTTAAATTTTCTGTTGTTCTAAAATTAGCTTTAACAACTTGAAAGCCTCAAAAACCCTGATGAAACAATACATGCTTTGTAGGAACATGCCTAGTAGTGACCTCTTACCTGCTGATGACCTTTAAATCCACCAGAGGACCCCAGGGGATGGTCGGTACACGACTGAAAGCTACAAGCTCAGATCCTTTTGACATATCTGGACCAAATTGTATGTATCTAAAGAACAAGGGTTACCCCAGAATAAAGGAGAAGCAGCCGTTTGTCAATATTAGTTCGATTAGATAAGGCCAGTGGTGTCAGCAGGACGTCTGAGACACAACATGCTGGCGTTGCCTTTCACAGGCAGGATTCTGCAGGGATCAAGATGACCCCTGTGAGACATCAGCTGCAGGACTCCTCTAGGCTTTTCCCTCATAATCCAGAAGGATGAAAGAGTAAGTAGAATTTCTGGGGAGGGACCAGAGCAGCCTTTCCAGTTCCCATCACAGGCAGAAAACAATAGTTTGGGATACTTTTATAAGTGGCCTTCAATACATCAGTCCCTCCCTTTGTTTCTTGGAAATACAGCTGCTAAACGTGCTTGAAATAGCAAAGTCTTAATGAATTGAATGAAAACATGATCACAGAGCTCTGAGTTCATGTCAGTATGCTTAGCACATCTATAAAATAGGTGCTATACCAGTCCCTGGGACTGCAACTGTGCATTGAACCCAACTTAAGTTTTCAATAAACACTAAAATGAGAGGGCAGAAAAGGGGCTACAAGGTACCAGATATTTTACTTCAAAGGCAAACCACAACTGCAGCTCAAACCTTCTTATTTTGGGATGCAACGGTTGGCATAGAGCATCAGGCCCTTCAGTCACTACACAATTAACACTGACATTTTAAAGGTTCTAATTAGCAGACATTACTCCAAGCCTGCATGAGTTCTTAAGTACTGCCACCATGCCAAGCTTCAATTCAGGATATACCTCAACTGTGATACTTTAACCTCTACAAATAATAGCCCACAAATGACAACAGATCTAAATTTGAGACGTGTTTTTTAATCAAGTATTACTTCAGTAATTTTGGAGCTATTACTTGAACACAGAAAGCGTCTCAGTTTTTAACTCCATCCTGAGTGTACTCTTTTATCTAACTGCAGGTGTCTGTAAATAATCAAACTTGACTTCAAAGATATTTAGTATCATTCTGCTGCAAGATCAGAATGGAGCACCACAATGGAGCACCACCTCACAAAACATGACTGTGCATAAATAAACACAAATAAGACAGGTGTTTAGCATATTCTACCACTAAGCAATTTATAGGAAAATATTTAACATATGCAAACAGAGGTATAAGGACATCTGTAGGCTACACCCAGCACTTGTTCCTAGGTTTTGAAGGGTCTAGTAAAGAAAGAAGCAGATTATATTCATTGTTATCATAATTGGAATCTGCAAATTTAGGAATCTGAAAGTTACTAATAACTTATGTATGTCAAGGATTTTCAGAATGCTTCTCCCTTAAAGTAAAACACACACAATTTAGTAAAACAGAGAGCTATTATTGTTTTGATGTTCTCTACACTTTCACAAAGGTCATGGATACATCCAGCTTCAGGAATTTAATTGAGATGATGCTTATGTGCTAAAAATCATGGAGTGAAACAAGACCTGCCAGCCATTAGAGCTGAAGCACCAGACAAACACTTATTTTGGTTACATGTGTAAATCAATAAATAAATTCAGCTTATATAACAACACATTCCAGAGCTCAGTAGCATTTATGAGGACAAGAGTCCCTCTGTGAGGATTCCTCACCTGCAGAAGGAGGCAGTACTTCTAGCAAGCAGCTGTTCATCAATATTCATTTACTGATTTTTCCTTTCTGTCCCAAACAAATTTTCTAGCAAGTAGAATATTTCAGCTATTTCATCTACCCACAGTGCCCTGTTTTCCAAGATATGTCACACTGTTGAGGAAAGTATGAGAGGATATGCAAAACTCATATATTCCCCTGGCATTCTCACTTAGCAGTAAAGCAAAATTGTGTACATGCACAGTGACATTTCACTATTATTCAACTGATTTGTCTGCAACAGCAAGAGCAAAATGAAGTAGAAAATCTGAACCTTCTCTCACTGGTACACAAAATTACAAAATTTTAAGGGAATAGTTACTGCTGACAAGCAGGTGTATAATGTGTATCTAGCTAGGCAATTTTCAGATTTGATCACTTGCTGTTTATGTAAGAATTTCTAATGCCTTTTGTAATCGGCACGGCACACACATTTTAAGAGTTCTATTTAGTGATGGAGTTGCATTTTTTAGTGTGAGAGGGTGTGTGCGTGTGCTTTCAGATACTTTTAGGAGTGGGAATAGTTGAGGAAAAATCATTTGTAAGTGACAGCAGATTATCATATTCAACTATTTTGGCTTTAAAACCTTGAACTCTCTTCTAGGCCTAACATGATTAAAACCTGCTGATGCAGGAGTACAGCCAGCTCTGCTGAGTAGTCTTTATACACAATGTGTACAGAAGGCCAAGGTTGGAGTCATGAATGTAGCAGAACACTGATATTAGAGGAGTTGTGAGTTTACAGAAACAAAAAATTTCTATGACTAAGAAAATGTGCTTAAAAAAATGTTAGGAAGATGTATGTTAACCTATCATCAGGTCAGAGTACTAAAAAAATGTGCTAAAACCCACCACCTTTGTTTACCACTACTCAGACATAGAAGTGAGAGTGACTGAAACCTCAAAAAGTAATTTAAAAAAGTGAAGAAGAAACTCCAAATAATTAAAAACCCCACAACTTTCCAATGTGTATTTACTACCAGTTGTGGAAAACTGTGGGGAGTGTTAAATTGCCTAAAGGATAATACAGTACAAACATTTGACAAAGAATACCCCCTGAATAAGTTACAGATTTTAAAAGTTACAGATTTGCAATTCAGGTCCAATGAAAAAGATCTTTTAAAAATTACCAAAAAAAAAAAAACATCAGAGAACTAGTTAAATACCATTAACTTAAGGAAGCTGGCTGTAGAAGTGTTCAATTACTTTACAGCTCAATTCTCACACTAAACATCCTAACCCTTAATGCTGTGGAGGATTTACACAATTTAGACTTTGAAAGGTCTATCAAGAGTAAATACACTACAATAAGTCATTTGTGTCCATTTGTGCTCTCTGAGTATAAATCAGAGTAGAATCTCTCTGGCAAAGGACAACAGAGGATGAAGTAGAATCACAATTTATGCCAAAAATAAAGAATTTCAGTCTCTACTTTCTTGGTCAATGAAAGGAGTTCCCTCAAGCAAGGCTAAAAAAGAGAAAAGAAACATAAGAGCTCAGGTCAGCTCATTCCTTTTTTTGTGATCTTGTGAAGCTAGTCTCTGGACAGAATTTTCTAAGCTCTAGGCTGTATAAACAGATAATAAATTGCTACAGATGAAGAAGGGACCTCTTTATATCCATTTGTATAGCTGTCAGAGTATACCAACATGAACAGATTATAAACTTATTCAAAAGTAATTCTTATTTTTAGCAGAACTGAAAAAGCTTGGTGAGCAAATTCTTATAACTAAGAGAACGAATGGAAAAAATGGACTGAAACAACTGCCCTAGAAATGGTTCATTTTGGGGGTGAGTGCAGACCACTACAGGACAGAAGAGCACACCACAACCAGTGAGAAAGCTTCATAAGTAAGCAATTATCAGTCTAGTGCTCAATACCACTGAGATTCCTAGCATAGTTGCTGGCAGTAAATTATGATCCCTTAGGAAAGAAAGAGTTGCCATTTAATCCCTGTAAATAATCACAGTTCAGTCCTCACTAAAGAGCAAGAAAGCAATAATGTAAATAGCACTAAGCACCTCAAGTGTGACATCCATCTGAGAATCTCAAGAATATTGAATTTGATGACCTCATCTTCCCAAAACCTGTGAGTGAAGGAAATACTGCTTTAGTTTGTCCTGATTGGCAAACTTACAAATAGTGTAGTTCAGTCACTTAAATGCAAACAAGTGCACAGAATCCACTTTTTTAACTCTTAATGCACAGAAGCCCCTGATACCCTACAGAACAGGTCTTCTGCAAACACTTCAGCAAGGGAAAGGCTGTGAATAGGATTAAATGCCTAAACAGGAGAAGCAGAAGATGTTAGCTACAAATTTATTTGGAGGGAGGCATGTTAAGCATTTTACCAACTTTTTTTTAATTTTTTTAAGTAAATACACCTCAGGACACAGAAAATAACAGAAAATAAGTATTTCGGGAAATGCTGTAATTGTATTGTTTGGGAGTGAAGAAGCAAAGCTAAACATTGGTTCAAAATAACACGGGAGAAGTACTTCTATTTTCAGCAACACATTACTTAACTGTGGAAAGATATGACCCTCCCTAAATGATCCAAACTTCTAGCAGATCTCTTTAGTAAGAAAAGCAGTAATCACTAACACCTGTGAGATAAAGGATAGGCAAATGATTTTATGTGTGGCAAAGATGCCATGTCACTGAAATATCTGTCATCAGTGAAATATCTGCCATCAGGTCAAGTGGCAACTGCCAGGAAGTCAGACAAGTTTTCTCCCAAAGACCAGCTGAGGCAGAACATTTAAACACAATCTTTTTATTATACAGCCCAGAAGGAATAGGAAGGAGAGTATTTGGAAAGCATCAAGTAACAATTGGGAGAGGGAGGGGCCAGAAAGGGAGTGCTGAACCAATATTAAATAAAGGATATCAAATGTGCTCCTGCACTTTAATCTTTTCATGCTTTTGTTATTGCCAACATACATACAACAGTAGGAAACATAACTATCCCAAGTACTAACTTAACCACCTACACAGCGTTTGAGAAATCTGAAGCCATCTCACACGGACTGATAACATCAGAAGCTGTCAGAAACCAAAGTGTTTAAGGGAGCAGAACCAGCCAATTTCTTCTTGCAGTGCCCAGTGCAGGTGATTACAGCTCAGGCCTAGTAAGCTCAGCATCAGGCACTACCTTACTCTTCTCCAACGTCTAGAGAACATTACTGAGAACAAATTCATTTCTGTGCATTGGTATATCTTCCAGCCCTTTGAACAGTACTGCTAAGGTATCCCATATTACAGCACTTAAGACCCAACAACACACACAGGTTTTGCATAGTCACACTTAAGGAAATGTGACATTTCAGGAATTTCCAAGGCCTAAATCTTTAAAGTGCCATGCAACATCACACATGCTGCATCCTGTGAGTATTTTATGGCATTCTAGGGGTTGTTTTTACCAAAATGTTTTAAATTTTTGTTGTGATGAATAATTATGCTTGCTTTATCTTTTAGTTATTAAATGTACAGCATAAATTCAAAATGGATTTTCCTATAGCCATTTGGTTGAGTGAAAATAACATCAGTAAAATAAGTAATTCATCGTGATGAGTATACATACCTTTGTTTATGGAGAAGAGGTTCTGTCACAGTGTCAGCCAATATATATTGTTACTATGTGCTCAAACACTTCTCAGTGCTTCCATCTTCTCAGACACACTATTTTCTTACTGTTTATAAAGCAAACCTCTCCCCTCTGTGTCCTTCACTTGACTTGGTAATATGAGAGTGTTTGAAATTTGAACAAAACCTCCTTGTCTTGGGAGTACAAGGGGCGGAGGAAGATGCAGTTGGAGCAATAGGTGGTTCTTAGAGCCTTACACCACCCCCTTTGATAAAAGCCAAAGGACAGGACACTAAAGAGGCCATGCCAGGGCAGCTGTTCCTAGGTCACTTCTTTCCAGCTCCTTCTCCATACTTTGTTATGGTGTCTCCTGGTAAATGGACTCTAAACTGAGAGTTGCTTCACTGTTTTTATTTTTTCAAAATAATGGAAAAATGCAATGACTGACACCTGCCCTAACATTACCCACATTAAATAGTGACTCAATGTTCCCAGACAAAGGCTGTACATATACACAAGTTCCTTTTTGGTCCTTTTATTGAAGCAATAGGATTTGATTTATGAAATACCTGGCAAGGATAAGGTCCTATTACACAAACTGAAAGCAGATAGGGGGTGATCATAATGCCATATGGAAGGAGAAATGTCTTCATCTCCTGCTGCAAGATTCAAGGAATAAACACTTTAATGTTTCCTGTGAAATCATCTCCATATTCCAGTATGTGAAAACAACTGTCAACACTCAAGAAAGATTTTGTTAAACAGCTGAAACATTCATAAATGATTTATCCAAAATAAACTTCCCTGAGAAAACTACCACAAATTCTTATTCATCTTAACTCTTAAAAATGAACAACTGCTCTGGTTTTAAAGCCATTTGGAACTCTTGAATTGAAACTTCAGAATTCACATTATTTTAATTTAATATGATTAAGTACTGCTATGTCTAACATTGAACAGAACTAAGGCTTTGCATTACCAAAACAAAAAGAACCCCTCTTCCTATCTTATGGAGAGCCAGGATTTTGTAGCTTATCTCACAGGGGAAGGACTGGACAAGGATAGGGTACTCACTCTCTCCTCTGACGTTTGTAAGGAGAAATAAAACTGTTTAGATAACAAAGCAACAGAGCTGCTGTGTAATGCCTATATCAGTTCCATCATTTCTCACAGATGCACAGACACAGCAAGCAGGCATGGATCTGGACAGCAGAGCAGTCACAGAGGGCTGTTAGAAGACAAAAAGATGGAGAGGAACCTCAGAGACAGATCTCAACAGGAGATGGGATAATCAAGTATGCTGCTGAGCAGGGAGCTGAGGTTATCCTGAGAAAGTCAGTGTGCTGTGACCTTAAAAAAATACTTACTTCCTATAAAGTTGTACAAAATTGAATTCCTTTCATGCAGTAAAGGTTCATAACCATAGTGCATTTTCATTTTCATCTATATGATTAAAGCAGTTACTTGTTTCTTTAAGGCATTTACATTTTACTCCTGTTACAGCAAACCCACAGTATGAGAGAATACATGGCTCAGCTCCTGCCAAGAGGAGGAGATGCACAGCTGTCCTCTTGGCCTGCCCCCACCCCTGAATCCCAACACCCTGTGGATCAACAGTGGGGGTCATGTCCCTGCAGTGTGTCCTGCTCTGACAGGTGCTGGCATTTAGCAGCATTCCCAGCAAGCAGGCAGTTATTAGGCAGGAAATCTTGGCTGCAAGTCAGAAAGCCAAGCTCATGGAAAGCATGGAAAGATACAGAGGATACAAAGGTGTTAAATCCCTTCTGTCCTTGAACAGCCAAAGACTGCTCTAAACTATGCTGACTGCCAGCAGTTGCAGGCAATTTTTCAGAAACTAGAACACCAACAAGGAAAAATAATTTGAAATTAGGCACAGACAAATATTTACCAGAAAATTTAGAGGATGTCCCTTAGCTCTTCATCATCTTCCAGCTCATGACACACTAAATTATTTGAGGTGCTCAAATCATGCTGTCTGGTTTAGTTGCAGCTCCAGATCTGGCTTGAAGCAGTATCCCTATTGGTTTTCCTACAAATTAAGTCTAACCTCTCCATTCTCCAACGCCCGATACCATCCCTCCACTTGCTTCTGGAATTGCAAGGGCTGTTCTACCTCCACTCTTTAATAACTGTGGCCCTGCAGCTTTAGTGCTAGACCAACAGGTAGGACTCCCTTAAATCTGCTAAAGACATTCCACTTGCACCGAGCTTGTTTTCAGTTCATTGTGTTTAAATGCCAAGAATTCCTCTGCAAGCAGCAAACAGAGCAGAAGGGCAAGTTACTTTCCCTTTTCCCTCCCTCTCCCTGATCACACATTTCCAAAATATCAACACAAGAACACTCTTCAATTAGTAAGTCTCAGATAAACTTTAGAAACAAAGGATTGTTGTGAATTAAAATTTCTTTGTATCTCAGCTTACTAAATTAATGTTCCTAATTACACATTAGTAGCGATGCTCAAAGCATGGAAAGAGGTTGTGAGAAATTACTTCATGTCTTCTCAGCCAACTTCATCTACTTTTAGCACACCACCTTCCCCTGGACTGATGCTGTTCCTGCTCATTTACCTTACACTAAACAGTTACATTGCCAGGAGATCTATGCATGTAGCCTACCATGATTCTCTATAAATAAAGTCTATTCAAAAATCTGCTTTAAAAATACCATGATGCTGTCATCCTACCTCAAGCTGCAGTTTTGCCTTTTTGCAAGGGTTTTACCATAGAAAATGGGTATTGTAATGGCATGGCACACTGCTGTCAGGAAAAGCGTGTTATACTTCTTAGGTTGGAACCGCACTAGATTATTTGCAGCTACTTGAAAATTCTGAAGTTTATCAAAGCAGAATGATTTCGTCCTTCTAATTCATATAGATCAACGTGGATACTTTTCTTCCAAAATTGTACATGTGTTTTGTACAAATGTTAAAACTACACAAGGTTTAGGACAGTATAAACATGGGACTTGCTGACTTGTACAACCTGAATTTGTCACTCTTCAGTTAATTTAAATTCACAGAACTGCATACAGGACAGAAAAGAAATCAGTGTAAAAGAAATCAGTGTAAAAGAAATCAGGGTAAACACAGACAAATTGGTAGGATTTGAAATATTTGTCCTTAGCTATGCAAATTAAAGTCACAAGTTATAACAATAATGGAGGACTTTTATCAATGTATATTTGATGTATTTTCAAGACAGAGTTTGTCAAATACTGACGGACTCATTCATAAAACTTAAAATTTGTTATGGATGTTAATGAAGTCTATCCTTACAATGAAAAGATGAAGTACATTCTGGCAAAGTTGTTCTTTTTTTACAGTATAGATACAAAATAGATATAGATAGGGTTGGGTTTTTTTTAAATACACTGAAAATAGTTACTCAACACTTGCTGGGCATAGAGCTAATACATATCATTTACATTGGGGTTAGACACTTTCTAACCCACAGAAGGTCTATCCTTAATTAGAGAGTAACCATACTACAAAACTTTGTAGTTTTAGAATCCAGGATCTGAAAGCCTTCAAATGTGAGTGGAACATCAGTATGTTTTTTAGTGCAGTCTACAGGACTCATTTTAAAAGTTCCTCCCAACCCAGACTCTAAAAGCATATATATATTGTGCAAAGAACTACTCATGCCAGTGTTAGTGAAGAAAAATGTACTTCCAAAACCCCCTGGGGAAGGACTGGCATGGTAGACGAGGCCTTTGCATTGTCATTTTATCCCATATCAGACACAGTTTAAAATGCACACAAGTACTAGCATTAAAGTAGAGGCACGAAGGCAAACATATTTGCTATGAAACCAAGGACCTAATGAAAGAATTCAGCTACAAACCCAGATCTGAGTTTCTGCCACACCAACAATGTGTCTTTCAGTCACTTACAGGGAACACCCAGTACATCAGCCTTTCACCAAGTGCTTATTAAGGAGCCATTAATTACCATGTCTCCAAGTGCTAGAGTATTTCGGTTCCCTCTGCTCCAAAACAAGAACTGTTGTTCTTGATAAACCAGAACTGTAACTGATCCTCTGGCTTTTTGCCTGACTATATATTTGTTTTAGTGATATAGTCTGACTGTGCTGGATGTTTTATAAGAAACATGCTGTTAAAAGGACAATTCGAAACTTTTTTATTTATTTGCACAACTGAAAACTTGGCTGTCCCTGTTGTGGCCTTCTCTGCACAAACAGTAACTCTGGGGGAGAAGAAAATTATATCCACGTTATAAATCAGACTTTTCAGTTTTGTGGTGAGGATTTACTTGAGAAATTAGGCAGTGTGATGTGGTTCCTTGAGTCTAGTTCCCAGCACCCTTTTTTTTCAGCCCAACTCCTTCTCCTGTAACCTCTTCTGCATCCTTCTCCAAATTAAACAGGGTTTCTAATCCATACCATCATCAGCTCCTCTCTTCTGCTGCTGTTTCAGTCGTCCAGCTCCTACTGAGGGCACAGAGATCAAACTGACAACACAAGCTGACTCAGTCTACAATTTCTCAGGTGCCCTTAAACTACGCTCCTCATTTCAGAAGTCAGTAAAGTTATGCTAGGATTTGTGCATGTCAGCTTCAGGTCACAACCGCCTCACCTATGGCACAATTGTGTCTCATTCACCTGGAGACATTTGAAAGGTTGCATAAACATAAAAACTTTCAGACACATTTTATGAACGCCTAAGTTTAGAAAACATTGCTTCCAGGTTAAAGTAAATGAACCTGAGATTTGGCTTCTGGATTTTCTAGTTGAGATACCTACTGTGGTATATAGCATTACAGACTTATATAAGAATTTAGCAGTTCGTTCTTATGCTGTCATCAGCCATCCTGTCACTAGAGAACTGAACTCAAATGAAACCTTGGTGCAAATTTAGCTGCAGAGCAGTACCATTCAGGGGGGGTGGTGTGGTGTTTCAGGCTTTTTTGTAAGTGATTAGAACTGGTAGCTAGAATGATATAATATATAGACATACAGAACAGTACTTTTCTGTATGTCATGCTGTTGACAAAGTAGGCAACTAGCTACAGAACATATAGGAAAGTAGGCAGCAGGGACTAAATCACCAAGCTGGGTTTCAGATCTTTCTTCTCTATATTTACAGCAAGAGAAAGAAATCCATACATTTCATACCTCAGCACTGTCTTCCTACCCTGAAGGGTCAGGCTGTGCTCCTGAGTTTGTATCACAGGGTCACAATGAACTTGTCTGCAAACACAAAATAATTTTATTGTTTTCCCTCTTCCTAATATCTAGATATGGCAAGCAATATTGCCCTTAACTGCAGAATGGCCACTTAGCAATAAATATTATCAACTGCTAAGTACCAGTAAAGACTTAAGAGGACAGACAGAATGAACCAGTTCTTTTGTGCAGTCAACAAAATAGCCGCAATTACTGGTAAGAGGCTTTCCAAACAATTTCACTGCTTCACTGAAGAGGGTCACCAGATAGCTTAGAGGCCTGGCTTCTTTATTACATATCTCTCACAGTTCAAGGATTGATCCTTAAATCATCCTGCTAAAGCCATTGCCCTGGATTTAGAATACTGGAACCCAATGTCTGATTTTCCTCAAGTCCCACTATAAAGGACCAGAAAGCTTTCCAGTCTTTAACCTGGGGAAGGAAAGAGATGCATGTACTTAAGCCTAGAAAGCAGCGTCAGTGAAGTAGCAGCAGCAGTAAGAGAGGTCTTGACATGTATCTCTCTTTTTCTTCTACCACCAATACTCTCCCTCAAGCCATTTATTTCTTCAAGTTTCAGATGCATCTAACCTGACCTGGTTTTGGAAATAAACAGGAAATTCAGTAACAAAGCCACCTAATGCACTGTGAGGCACACAGCTGGCTCCTTTAACAGCTGAAACAGTAAACAGAAAAGTTTTTTCTCAAATAACTGGACTGTTTTGTTGTGCCTTCCCAGCTGGGAAATACAAGCAAATAGTTATCAGATAATTCAGAAGTTTAGACTGACAATCCACTAAGTATTTAGAGTTTGTTGATTGACATGCAAATATAAATAATGTTTTTATTACAAGACTC
The DNA here is from genome assembly GCA_018697195.1 of Certhia americana. Classification (NCBI taxonomy): domain Eukaryota; kingdom Metazoa; phylum Chordata; class Aves; order Passeriformes; family Certhiidae; genus Certhia; species Certhia americana. The sequence continues at coordinate 17,556,782 of CM031860.1, forward strand.
TCAAGAACAGTGAACCCTCATAATCCAATCAATTAGCAGAGATAAGAACACAGGAGGTCATGGGGAAAGATTTTATGCTACTATAGACAAGTATTTGATTGACCAGAGTCTCTTCATTTCCATTTCCTTCCTGAATGCTCTGAAAGGTACAAGCAGCACTAATTTATGCCTGCTTGTGAAATTAATGGTTTGTCTAGGAAGATGGCAGAGAAACAGCTTTCTCCACTCAAACTCTTCAACCTGTTCAAGTATGAGTCTGTTCAATGACTGACGTGGTTTGTCTTGTCCAACAGTGGCCTTCAACAGGACAAATGTAATCAAAGATTGTCTGAAATGTGAACTGGGAAGAACATTTCCTGGCAAGAAGAGGTCTCTTTTGTTCACCTTGAACTAAAAAGAAAGACTGCAAGGGAATGCACAACACAAGTAATAAAAAAAATGCAATCAATTAATTTATAAGACTACTTTGATGTGCTTGCAATAGAAGCATAACAAAACATGCAGTTTTTAAGAACTATTGAAAACTGGGCTGTAAGACCTTTGCTCTTAATAACAAACACAAGCAAACTTCTATTTAGCAACTTCTGAAGTTTCACTGATGTCTACAAACATAATTGGGAGCAAATCCAAGCCTATGTAATACACTCTGAAAATATCTCTGCTAGGAGCAATACTGTTTCTATTATTGTTTATTCAACACACCTTTTTCACCCCTCTGGGAATTTTTGCACTGTTTTTTGGTTTGGTTTTTTTTTTTTTTTTTTTTATGCCAGCAGTGTTACTTTCTACTTCCTACAAAGCACAGTACAATTGAATTGAATCAGACATAGATAACTAATTTCTTCTTCTTTCTGTAAGTGAAATAGTTTGGTTTCTGTTCACAAGGCAGTTTTAAAGAAACTACTTTATCTAAAGACATGGAAGGTCTTCACTTCAGCTAAGCCAGTCTCTACATTAGCAAATTTTAAAAATTTTTCAAGCTTCCTACTTTATAAACCAATTAACCAAAGACATCTGCAGAACACATGCTCCTTAGATACATATTCAGGTTTTAAAATTCAGTTGTTACAAAAAAAACCTCACCAACCTTTGATGGTCATTACTGTAGTTCAGAGTTTATTGCTTGGGATCCTTGAATAGATATTGTAAAAAAAATATTATTCAAGTAACTAGCTTACACTGAGAATTCAGTATCAAAAATCTTGATTGTCCTTAAAGTTAGATGTAATGCTTTAAAAACCATGTTGAAGATTAATGTTTTAATTGTGGTAACACCGTGTGTTCTAAGATGTGTTAGGTGTTGAGGAGACCACTCAAAGCACATTTACCATTACCTTACAGTAACCCTAGCAATATCCTCAAGTGCTTTTGACACGTTGGGAATTTTAGCTAACTTCAGGTGAAAGTCATTTCTTCACACTTGCTGGAAATAAGGACAACGCTTAGGAGATAGGAAATAATTTGGTTAACTGTCATTTCTGCGGAGGGTGTTCTTAGGCTATTTTTGTTTTGCCATTGTTTTACTGACTGAAAGTTCTTTACCTTCCACATCTCTTGGCAGCATGCCCACATTTTTTTCTTTTTACCAGCTATAAGAAATTCATCATAGAAGCATGGAATGGTTTGGGTTGGGAGGGTCCTTAAAGCTTATCTCGCTCCAACCCCCCTGCAATGGGTGGGGATACCTTCAGCTAGACCAGGTTGCTCAAAGCTGTTCACCAATAGCAAAATGTAAACCCCAGACTACAACCCTATTGTGCTAAAATCACATTTGAGTCACAGCTGCGCATGCAATGTAAAAATCCCCCCTAACATCAGCACACTCTTGCCTGAGTCATCCCATACAGGCTCCAGATTCTGGTCTCAGTGTTTAGAGCCACCGGCAGCAATCATGAGCAGGCACAGAGGGCTCTGGCTGATAAGGAGGCACGATGAGATAACACCAGCAGTCCCCTGGCCCAGCTCTTTATCTAGCCCCCAAACACCCTACCCTTATGCAGAGTGCTGAGCTGCTCACAAAACAGCAATGTGAGCTACTGCAGTTTACAGACAGGCTGTGAAACTAAATCAGCACCGCTTTTGGTTTACTTTATTTGTGTCCAGCTCTAACTTCCAACAAATCCTGTATCACTCCACAATACCAAAGGAACATTTACAATATGTCTTTTTTATGCATTAGACACATAAAATTCTTAAGAAATACAATCACTTGCAGCCATTCAGTTAGGAGCTATTCAGATGACTGCAGCTCAGAGAGGGCTCTTGTGACCAAGCATTACATTCCTTTGTAAAGAGAGAACACCACTAACAACTTAGTACCAGTGCTTGCTCACTTCCCACTCAGAGCTGTGACATTACTGAAGTGTTTGCAGGTAATACCTACTACTGTGGAAGCCTGCAGAGGGTGAGTGAATGCCTTGAGTGTTTGCCTTTCACCCACCCAGGAAATAAAATAACTGAGAGATGAGCCAAAGTCCTGCTGTGAATTTCTACTTTTGTCATATGCTTGACCTTTTTTTTTAAATCACTCTCCTGAAATGGAAAGATTGTTTATGTGTGACAGGTTTTCTGAACATACAAGAAAATTTCTCAAAAAGAAAAGCCTGTGCACTACCATGAGTCTCCCAAATGAATGCAAGGTCCCTTCTGGAATATTCCTATTTAAGGTAAAATTAAGTCTTTTCATTTCGGGAGTTTCTTTAAAAAGTACAAAGCTCATGTTGTGTCAAACTTACAGTAATTATATTCTGTTATTTATCTCCTAAAAATGAACATGAAGAAAATCCAGGAACCCCTCAGTGTAAGCCCACAGCCCTGCCCTGGTTCAAGTACTTTAGCCAATTGATGCATAAAATAATCATCAAGGACTATTAACTGAGTTGTCTGCACAAAACTTTGCCACTGACAGAAGACTCCTTATGACTTCTGTAGTTGATTTAAGTCAGTGTGACTAATCATGGTGAAGCTACAACAGTTTACTGGTGTACAGTACATTCAGGTTGTGAAGCACACTAAAAGAGGGGAAATACCTCATACTTTCTTTCCTAAGAAACTCAGCTGGGCTGAAGGAGCAAAATTCCTTTCTAGTAGAATCCTCTTTATGATGCAGGTCGGGGAATGGCATTAATGCATACTCCTCTGTAAGAGGTTACTAGCCTGTAACCTATTATCACAGAATCATAGAATCATTAAGGAAAAAACCTTCACAATTATGGAGTCCAACCTTTGACCAATCACCACCTTGACCACCAGACCACAGCACAAAGTGCCATGTCTAGTGATTTCATAGCATTCTAGGGACAGTGATGCCACCACCTCCCTGGGCAGTCTGTTCCAATGCCTGACCACCCTTTCAGTGGAAACATTTCTTCCTGATGTCCAACGTGAACCTCCTCTGGTACAGTGTGAGGCCATTTCCTCTCACTCTGTCATTGGTTGCCTGGGAGAAGAGGCTGATGCCCACCTGGCTACAACCTCCTTTCAGGAAGATGTAAAGAGTGATAAGGTCTCTTCTGAGCCTCCTTTTCTTCATTAAAATGATAATACATTAAAATTAAAGACAATGAAGTCTGAGTGTGAAGTATTTGCTGTATCAGTAACAGGGAAGGTGTGGCAGATGCCATTTCCAGGTGTCCAACAGTTCTACCTGAAACAGAGACCCCTTCCTTCCTTCTTCAGGAGTTCATAGCAGGCACAGCACACCACGTTCCCAAGGAACAGCAGCCCAGGTTCAGAACCCGCTCAGCAAAACTCACCATGCACTGTCTCTCATTCACAGGTTTATGATAAGGCTGCATTCTGAACCCAAATACAAACACATAACATTCAAACACTGAGCTTTTTTTTTTTTTTTTCCTTTTAGTACATCTTTCTGGTATCACATAAAGCACAGAAAAAAAAATATGCCTTAAATTCACAAATACATGAAATCAGAATTCAACCAATCAATGTACAGACATGTTTTGCATCTTGCATCTATTTACAGTGTATGTCTAATGAAGAATATAAAATGCAGTGGTATTAAAAGTCAGATTCTATCTGATTATTTTCAAATGTCAAAATATGAAGTCATTAAATTACACTGTATTTGTCAGTTTTGGCAGGAACTACTGCCACTCAAAGGACACAGTGATGACCTACAGAGGAAAGGAAACAATGTGGCATTGCCATGTGCTGGTCTCAGTGATGCAGGGTCAGAGAGTGCTATAGGAATAAGCCACTCTCTGTCTTGCCACATCACAGAAGCTTTTTGTCACTGAAGACACTGTTAAAAATAAGCATGGCTTAAATGGACGTTTAAAAAAAACCAAATTTAACTGAGATTTAAGACTTCTGCAAAATTTATTTGACTTTTTCATTCAGCAAAGAAAACAAAGTGGTATGGCAAGGGCAAGACTTTTATTTTAGATACAGCTGATGCAATAAAATGTCCTCACTGACTTATGAAACAGCATGAAACACCAAAAACCAGCGTCCTGAAATTATTTTTCATTCATTTGGTATCATAAGAATTCAAAAATGATTCCTGGCTTCATTGTCTTCTAGAAATCATTTGTCAATTGATAGAAACACAAGAGATCTTAGACACTTGAAGACCATCAGAAGCTGTAACACGTTTTTAACAGTAATGCCTTCCTTTCCAAGAAAAGCATGTCAGTCTAGTTCCCTTTCACTCCTTGTCAGTGAAAGAAATATGTTTCAAGCAGAGAACAGAAAGCTCTTAACTCTCTTCTGTGTCTGGGTGTGGTTACTATCACTACTCCTACAGATTGTTCTGCATTATCTTACTGTCCATTCAGATGGGGCTACTACCGGTCTCTTCACTTATTAGTGAAAAACAGTCCTCAATGAAAAGCTTACACAATTAAAAAAGGCATTTCTGCAGCATGGGAGAGAAATACCAACTTTATCTCAGATTATATAATTGGACACAGACAGATTAAAGAACAAATCTGCAATGAAATTCAAGTGCCTCATATTCATTAAACTCTAACAGGAGCTGTGTCTAAGCCCTTGTATTTGCCTTGGGCTGCACACTGCAGGTCACAAGGACAGTCCCAGAGCTAGGAGTTGAACTATCCCAATCCTTCTGTAGCACATTAGCCTCACAGAATCATCCTTGTGTTTCTCTATATAGCCACAACAACTATTTCATTGCCATAAAACGAGGATAGAGACATGGGTTGAATCCATTCCTGCAGCACCCCAAAACTAATACGACATTTTCTAAGTTTCTGACTTCCCAACAAATCCAGAGCTACAAGACATTTCAGTGCCACACATGCCTCACCTGTTGCTACCAGTATTGCTCATGGCTTTAATTTCTTCCATCTACAGTCAGTCACAAACCTGCAGCATGTGTTTCTAGATGATGGTCACAACAGCTGCTGCCAACATTGTCCTGTTGACCTTTGATTCCCAACTTATATGCTCAGATTATGTGTAAGGCCTTCTTCATTTTGCAAAGAATATATATATATATATATATATATATACACACACAAGTAATCATTGTCCAAACCCAGTGACAAATTCAAGCCTAAAAGACCAATTAAGTCCATGTGAAATTGATTTGATTGATTACTATCTTTAAGACACTGAAATGAAAGCTCTAGTGTGACAATAAACTTTTTTAAAAAAGCTCAAGCTGGAGCTCCTATAATTAATAGAAAACTAGCCTATACTTTTTATATGTCGCTATTAAGTGGAACTAAGCATTCTACCCTAAAGCCTGAAATAAAACTCTCAGACTGTTAAATACATGTTTAATAAAAAGGTTTTGCCAGAAGTTATATTTGGTATCACATTACCAATGAAATATAAGTCCAAGAGCATGTGTAATTTCCAGTACAGAGTAATACAAACACCACCACTGAACACATCTGCACCATGTTGGTTGGTTAAAGATGAGGGCAAGAGGGAAAATAGATAATGCAGCTGGTCTGAGTGGATTTCAGCATCTTCTTCTCTATAAAGATGAGAGAATTTCCCAAAATATATGCTATTTTCTGCCCCTTTTTTTAAAGTAAATCCTTAGAAATCTGGCTGTCATCCTCTGGAAGATAATGGAGCAGGGGGAGAAGGAATAAACATGCCTTTTACTGGCAGTAACAGGGCACTTGAACAAAGACCACAGCTTTGAATTCCCACTCTTAGCAAAGTTTTTTTCACGATCTATTAGAAGTACTTCTGGTTCACCTCTTGCTTCAACCTTTTGCTCCCCCATGTCAGGAAGATCAGGGGCAGCTACTGCAGAGCTGATCGTGATCCTTTTTCAAGCTTTTTCGAACCCTGATGCTCCTTGGGACACACCTCACATCTGCACCCCTGCACAGCAGTGTTCATCTCTGTGGTATATCAGCAGTAACTCACTCCTCTTTACACCTGGGGTTTGTTAAAGCAGTTCATTCACCACATAATGGGGGGGGAGGGAATGGCTTTGAACTGACAGAGGGTCGGTTTAGATTGGATATTAGAAAGTAAATCATTAATGTGAGAGTGGTGAGACCCTGAACAGGATGCCCAGACAAATGTTGGATGCCCCATCCCTGGAAGCATTCAAGTCCAGGCTGGATGGGGCTTTGAGCAACCTGATCTAGTTGGAGATGTCCCTGTTTATTGCAGGAGGTTAGGACTGGATGACGTTTAAAGGCCCTTTCCAACCCAAACTATTCCATTATTCTGTGATTAATATTTGCAAGAAAAATCAACTATCACATAATGAACGCTGGGCAAACAGGACCTGATTAAGATCTGTTTCAGAAGGACATTTGAGGGTAATAAGTGAATCCTAAATTTACTTTAAAGCTTTTGCATTGTATTGTAGTGTCCTCTGGGTGGACATGTGAGACCCAGTTAACGCCATGCTGCTGTTTTTCCCGAAGCCGTTTCTCAGTAAGACTGTAGATGGCAGTAGCTATACAGTTATTTATTTTCCTGGTTCCCTCTTGCAAACACTTCTGGCTGCTAAAAAAAAATAAATCTTATTTTGTGAAACAGGTCGTGGGAGGACAGTAAGAAACAAGCAGCCCCCCCCCCCCCCAAAAAAAAAAAAAAAAAAAAAAACCGAAAAAACAACACTCTGGTTGTCAAAATTCTAGCATGAAAAATGTGCTCATTTCCAAAGATTCCTCTTCCCCCTCCCAAAATTAAATCAGGTTCCTGGTCTAAGAGGGCATGTTGGAGGGAAGTAAGGGAGATGTGTTATAATCTTTTCAGGACATAACTTATGGTTGGATTTTTGATAATTGTAAAAAAATATAGTTATTTTTATGTCTAAAAACAATAAGCAATACTGTACAGTTTTCCTTTAAATCATCTGACTTTGCAATTTTTTTAATATTTGCCAAGTAGCGGGGGCTAAAATAGGCATTTTTACCCAAAAAAATGCTTAAAAACCTTTAAAGTCACTTTTATGGATTGTGATTCCACATTCAAGATAAAAACAGTGAGAAGCCCAGATTTGTGGTAAGAACACTAGAAACAAGAGATTGATTCTCTGCTGAGTTACTCAGGTTTAGCCTAGTTGCCACAAGGTTGGAGCTAGTCAGACCCAACTAATAAATCCTTTATGTTTCACTTAAGGAATTTAATACAGTTAAGGTACACTTTTTTACATGTAGTTCTATAAAGAACATTATGGTTGTGGTATCAGGGACAGTCACAAAGATGTCACCATTTGGGTAGTCTGCATATCCTTATTTCATGTATCAACAATTGTACTTTATCCAAATACACTATAATTACCTTTTTCTACATGATACCATCATTTTTATTGCTCCCACTCTAAGCCACTGTTCTATATGAGCAATCATACATTGTTCTATTTTCCTTGCTCTACGTCTTTGTATTCCCATACCTTTTTCAGTGAAATATATTAGAATTTGGGCTGGAAGCAGTATTGATTTGTCCATAGCTCGCTCTCTCTCTTTTTTTTTTTTTCTGATTTATGTTCCTCAACTCTACAATAAATTTAAAAAACCCAAATATTAACATTATGAGATATAACTTCACAATCACCTTTTGAGTTGGTTCTCCCCTGCCAAACAGAGTATGAGGTCAAGGCACAGAAAGGTTGAAAGCTGCAGCCCAGCTAAATGAACCTCTAATCCTACTCCAGTGACCTGGTTCCCTTTCTCCCACACATGTACCCCATGCTCTTGTCTGAGTACTTGAAGATGTTTTTAAGTGTTAATTAGGCTTGGTATTAGTGTCTCTTATGAAGACACCATCAATTTATTAAGAACTGGAACTAATCTTGAGGGCAGTGTTTCGGGGACTATTTTTGCTGTTGAAACTAGTTTTATATTAAAACACAAGAACAAGAAATGCAGCAAATAAAAATAACCTGCCCTTGCCATAAATAAAACAACAATGGCATAGTAATACTGGCAGAAATAAAATGGTTTGCATCAAATTGTAATGAACCCTGTAGAAACTGTAGGAACTATACAACAAATTACGCACAAATCAAATCAGTGAATTGCAGCTCGCATAAACCTATGGCATCTCATGTTCTGCAAAAAGTAACTAAATTATGGAGTAATTTTAGGTCTCTTTACAATACTATGTCCATTTGAAAAAAAAAACAGTGATTTTTTTTACAAATCAGTGAAAAGAGGTGAATTTAGTTGTAAGAGTTTTAAAGGAATAACCCTGTTGTCTTCATCTTCTTAAAGTAAGGCTTTAGGAGTATAAGCTCTATGAAGAAACACAATGGTACAACTGTGATTCACTGCCCAATTTTTGGATGGTGGATCACATCCTATAGTGTCCTAACCACACAGCAATTGAAGGATCAAAATCTGTCAGCTTCTGGCATATTTGTTTCTGTGGGAAGGAAGAGCTTGGGCGGGTCCTCTGCTGAAGCAACTAGAGGACAAGGATCTTCACATTTTGTATGGCATGCATTTGTTAAAACAGTATATTTTCACATGACCACTTCCCAAAGCCTTTCAAACTTTTCTTCTGACATCATTTTCTCAGCTGGATATGAAAGCTAGCCCTGCAAATCTGATTAGCACTACATGTATTACCAGGCACATTTCAGAAAATCACATATGGAAGTTCTGCTTTCTGGTTTTCTACATCAGAGTCTAAATTTGATGCCATAACCTCCCGGTGTCACTGTGACCCATTTTACTACATGAATCAGTTCCTTTCTAACATTTCTCAAAAGCCTGTCCATATAGCTGGAAACAAGGCCCCCTGCCTTTGATCCTACAGACAACTCATATACAGTCTTTTCCAGACTCTCAGAGTCTGTTTGCCCTGACAAGCAGACCATCACCTCAGTCTGCCTCACATTGCTCCTGCTATCACTAAATATCCTCTAGGCTCACTTAGTTCAACTGCTCTGCTCATTTTCTGTGCAGAGGATTTCCTTGGACACAAGCTGGCTGTGCTTGGTATCCATTCTTCACTTCTGGTGAATCCTGTTAAGACACAGCCTAAAACCCCTCACAGGGCACAGATCTTGTCTTCAAGGAGTCAGGCTTACAATTCAGTGTTCTCTTCACAGCGCGTAGCCCTAAATCCCTCAGGAGCTTAAATACATTCTTTCCCACAGAATCACAAAGTATATGAGTTCTTCAGAAACAGAATGGCTCTGAAAAAGACTTCTCGTCACAGCACACTTTTTTCTCTGAAAAGAAAAAGACATTTATAGTTCTCCAGGAAAAAAAAAAAAAAAAAAAAAAGGAAAGGAAGGAAGGAAGGAAAAAAAAAAGGTGCACAGCCCATAAACCAAAGAACCTGTAACCAGACTCACATTCCAGAAAAAATAACCCCAGATATTTTCTGTTATTACTGTCCTCCTGATACACCACATACTGTAACTGCCAGAGAACACTAAATTTTCAAGTCGTGTTAGAGCTCTTCAGGCTTTCCATCATATGACTGAAAGCCTCCTCCCAGGTGGTGAGATAGATCTTCACTAGGTGATTTGAGTGCCAGTATGTCTTTACTGATATCCCCAAACATTCTGTTTTCTCTCTGTGCTAATCTATTTAATATTTAGAAAGCTATTATTTTAATAGCAATTTCCTTACCTCAATGACCTTCTGCTGGCACTACGATTCTTTGATATCTAGATCTTCCATGGAAAACCTTCATGCGGTGACAGGCATGGATTAGGTGGAAATCCACTGGGGATTTTTTTGTTTGTTCTGTGTCAAGTTTGTTTCCTTTCTTGTGTGGCCAAGACAGACACTGATAAATACTGACTCCACTTACTCAGAATTTCCCCCTCTATTTTTTTTCCTCTGGTCTCTGTTAAGCAAGTTTAGATGTAGGAAGTCTGACATGCTGCCTAGGTTTTTTCAGATCTACTTCAGCAGTCTGGAGATTCCAGAGCTGCTGTTAACAGCTCAGAAATACTCACCTAACAAATTAATGCCTCATGCGAGTATTACCAAATTTGGAAATTCTGGAGATTGTTCAAATTGCCAAATGCCTTTTTACATTGAAAGCATAGTATGTCTATTTCTTCTACAGATTTCAGGGCAGGACTACATTTTGGGTGGTCTCCGTTAATGAGATATTACTTTTCTGTGTGTGCCACTCATTTTTATTTCCATTGTGTCAGTTTTCTAATGCATCTTTCAAGCTTTTCCATGCAAACCAAAGTTAAAAAGATTAAACCTCAAAATCAATGGGAGAAAATGGCCAGTGATAATCTGGCAAAGTATTCTGTTATGGCACGCTTTCTACACAGAGTCTAGTTCAGGCCCTTATAGCAGGCCTGGCACAGAAGCACATGCAGGAGTTAAAAGGAGTCAGAACTGATTTTAATTTCTTTTTTTTTTATGTTGATATGACTTTGATATACACATGGAAAAAGAGGCACTTTGCATAGCTATTAGAAGAACTTAACAACAAGCATAATAAAATGCAATAGTTGTTTTTTCTGTTAAGGGGTCAGGTGACGAAACAGAAACATTTGTGGTTGGTTTTGGCCCCTGGTTAAAGAACTGTAACAGGTTTGGGCATGCACTGCATGTGATCAGGCTTCTCTACTGGAATCTCTGACCTGTTCAGTTAAAATGAATCACAGTCTGAGAAACACTGCAGGAATCCTCAGAAAACCGGGAGGCTCCTGAGAGTTTGAGACGAAAGCGTCCTCATTTGCAGTGCTGCTTGACTATTTCATGATTTTACAATATTTTATGACAAGTAAGGAAATGTGTGTATACCTCATATTGTGGGGAGAGATCATCAATGACTTCAGAAACATTTCTGTTCTAAAAAGGGTGAGAAGGAGAATTCTTCAATTTCAGCAACATCAAAGACCTAACAAATGCCTGAGATGCAATAGTGCTTGACAGTTTCGGGTCATATTGGATGAAAGTTAGTGGGGGTAGACTTTTTATACGGGTTACTGTAATAAAAGGTGTCAAGAGTTTATAGCTTGGTAGTCCAGTTTTCAGATTTACTTTCCTGCTCAACAGTTTTGTTTCAGCTTGTGCTGTTCTTAAGCAGAGCATGTTCTAGTCATACATACTTTGATTAAAACCGGCCCTGTCTCTTCCACTTTTGAGTTTAGGTAAGACTTGCTTCAAGGTTTTAAAGCTGCTCTTCTTAAAGGCGCAGCTTATAGAAACTATTGGCAGATCAGGAGACTGACCTGTGGCAGCTGCTCATACAAACAGAAAAATCACACTACTGCATGTCAGTGGAGAATCAAAATAAGTTTTTGCTATCCAAGTGAGCAAAATCAGGATTTGGAGATCTGATCACAAAATGGAAATAACTTAAGTGTTACATGCAATACTAAATAGTCACTGGCTATTACCTTTATTTTAGCTCTTCCCTCCTCTCCCCTCAGCGTTTAACGTAAGTGGTCACATTGCTCTTCCCTAAAGTTACACTCGAAGATAGCATAGAGAACCCCATTCTGAGACTTTTCCTCTAATCACAAGTTTGTCTTCATATTATGAATGAGGCTGATTATTCTTCTAGCACCACTAAATCATCAATGGGAACTTCTTATTAAGAAGAGACTGTTTTCCATTTATAATATTAGAAAAACTTCTTTTGTCTGTTTGAAAGTTGCAACTCCAGGGCACCTGTATAAAGCTGAATTTTTAGGACAGGGACATTAAAAAACTGCTTTCTACATGGCCTTCATTAATTTCCTGGCAAAAGCTGGGAGGATTATAACAAACAAGCAGGTAGTTGCTGGAAGAGACAGAATCAGAGAATCAGATCCTTAATCCTGACCAAGGGAGCTGTAAGGTTTCCTCTTCTGTGCTAAAGCTCCTTGTCACATCACATAATCCAAACTTTTTACAGGTAGTCAATGTTCCTCTAGGTGCTTGACTTAAGACACTGAAGTCTGATCACAGAAGTACTAAAGTCACTCACATCTGTAAATGAAGTCAACAGGGGTAATTGTTTTGAAAATAGCAAGTACTATACCAGTGTGTCCAACCTTTCTAGTCAGGCAGGTCCTGTAGTATCATACAATGACAAATTACTTTCTTCTAACAGCACAACCATCTCCTCCAAGTATTCTCATGGGATAGAACAAGACACAGTGAGCCTCAGAGCCAAGTGAACTGAGTGTTGCACAGAGAAATCAAGATAGGGTGGACATATTAATCTATGTCGCAACAAAACCTGTGAGGAAAATCTCTGTGTGTTCAAATTCATCCTACCATTCATCTTTTCAATTTTCATTTCTTTTGTTCCCTATCCATAGAACAAGAACAGCATTTTTGTCACAAGAACATCATTCTAACCTGTCTAGAGCACTGTCAGGATTCCAGGAGACTCAGCTGGACCTACTCAGAAGCACTCATAAAGTCACCATGAGACACTATTTCTTGCAGAGCAACACACACCTTGCAAAGCTAAATGCTGCTTCAAGAAAATACTACAGTTTTGCAGATGCCTTACTACTTGCAGCCAGGTGAGCCCACTGTCAGAAGGCTTTCCAAGTCTGTAAAGAAGGCAGGGATCCTCCCTCAGCCGCCAGCCTTACACCCAGGTAGGTCAACAAGAGTTTGCTGTTGATCTGAACACAAGCAGCACAGTTCTCACTATGCTATCAAAGGGAGTGTCTTGGGTGCAGCCAATTGTTGGCAGCACAATGCTTAAAGCTGGGAAGAGCTGTTGTAAATACACCCAAGGGCTTAAACCGTAGTCTCATATTCTTATTTGGACGTCTAGGTAAACAGCAACATTTGAAGACTTTGCAATTCCATTTCCCTGCCCTCAGGTGAGAAAAGTCACATGCACTTTCAGGTCAGGTCTCAGCAGTGCAGGGACCCTGAGCCCATACAAGTTCACATACTGAATGTTTGAAGCATTGTGTGTGGTTCCTTAGCCTTGAAAGCAAGGCAGGCCATGGAAGCATAACAACATCTGAGACAATGGGCTTGGGAACAACAGCAGAATCACGTGGTCATACCACTCCTAGCTTTGGTGCTGGGATCTTTATTGATAGCTTAAAAGTTTCTGTGCTGTGCTCTTTCACCAGGGAGAGAAAGAATCAAAGACTATCAGCCCGCTATCAGCCGAGCTTCTGCTTCCAAACAGTAAATTACGAAGGGAACTGAGAAAGAAACTAGAATAAGGAGAACACCCTGCTTCCTCCACCTACTTCTTGTGTAGAGTGAAAAGCAGATTGAGGTCCCTCTCCAATCCTGAGACCCTGCTCTATCACAGGGCTCTTTCTGTCATTACACTGCATACTGTCTTGCTTTTCATCATGCCTGTTGCATCTTATCACAACCTCAAGTAGTGCCTATATTGTTTTTGGTGTTGCAGCTTTAAGTCTATAATACTTGGCTAAAAATCATTTCAAACCCTCATAGTTTGGGAACAAAGGTTAAAAAAACATGAACCTTTGAGAAATCAAGTCTAAGAGACAACCTGCCTTTTTTAGTGCCCTCCAAATAATCCTTTCACAATCTTGTATTTTTTGGAAGGCTTGATCCATTACACTAGTGATATGTCTCAGATCATCACTCACTGTTTTTAATCCCACATCATTACAAAATTTATAAAGTTCTCTAAACCCACAGGATTTGCCTAAAGAGAATCACATCAGTTTAAAAAATACCTTTTGAACATTGTCACTTTCAGCTTTTTTAAACATAAGGTTTAAGTTTTCATCGAAACCTGAGAAAAAAACTACTGTATCCAGATATTCCAGGACTGGACTTTCAAGAAGAGTATCAGTAGTTGTGGTAAAAGCTTAAAACTTGAAACAGAAACAGTTTGAGAAACCAGAACTTAACTTCTACCAACAACAGAGCAGAAGACTTAAATTAATCTCTGCATGAGTTCAAAGAGTAGTAAATGTCACTTTCAGTTTTCATAATCTGTTTTCCATTTTATATTTAGATGTGGAAATTTCTGTGCCGAAAGAAATCTCTTCCCTATATATTTTCACAGTGCCTAGCTATCTGGAATTTTCCTTGAGCTGCAGCAGTAGAACAGCGACAATATAAATCAAGTTAGCTAAATTACACTTTCTATGCTGTGTTAACATTGGTCCTACTCAGTACACCTGACCCAAAATGACCTCATAAATTGAACTGAGGATGTATTTAATGAAAATGACAAAAGAAAGTGACGAAGACAACAAACAGCTGCTTTTGTTTGCATTAACTAACTGGGTGAAACATTGCTGAGGCTCCAAAGCTACAGTTATGTAATGGGAAGAACATATGTCCCTTTGGAAAACAACTGGGCCCCTGAACTGGGTTCTGATGGATGTAATCAGATAGAAGTTAAAAGTACATATCATTCTGATATGCAAAATACTATGAAGAGAACTCAACCATCTCATATACAAAATACTGACCAGAGCATAGGATATTAATCGTAACATGGGGAGGTGGGAAGAGAAGGGAGTGCGTGCAGTGGACTGGTAAGTACCTGCTGCCACAGAACTCAAATGGCAAAACCTATCCCTCTATCTTCAGTAGTTGGACAAGGTTTTATATAGCTGAGTGGCAGATGAGCGAATCACTCACAATCTGAATTACGCCCAGATTCTGGAGCACTGACAGGGAGTTCATTAGATTTATTACCAGACAGCAGAATCCTTGACTGTAACGCCGCTTGCTGGAGCAGTTTGCTTTGGGCTCTAAGCTGCATGAACTCCACATTGCTACAGTGCTGCATGAATGGTTCTCTAAATGGTTTCTACAAACACAACCATTTCTGTTCTGTCAATACATGCAGGTACTGTTGTACAGTGTTACACTGCTCAGCCACTAAACCTGGGCTGCTAAGTAGGACCAGCCTAGGCAACACTTCTGGAATGTGTGTTCTGTATCAAACAGCTTCAAGGCTCTGATGAGCTGTTCAGCTCACAGCTTCTCACAGTGGTATGGGTAGCTCCACTGAGAGCAGCTACCTTGCAGCAAGTTCACAGAGAATGTATAAAACACCATTTTTGGTGTAACTGAGAGGTTTGCTGTGAAACTCTCCTTACTATCTGCCATTGTGAAAGAAAAGAAGGAAGAAGGCCTAGCATTAAACAGACAAACTGAGGGGAGGTTAAGCTAACCATTCTAAAAATTATATATATCAAATTACTTTCTCTGCTTGATTCTTTCAATACCTTTTAGGAAGTGATACTGTATACTGTATCACAGCTATAAGAAAATGTTGGGCAGCGTTCCCTTTCTTGTTTACTTCTATCCCTCTCCAAAGGTTCCCCTTTCTCTATTAATTACACACATCAGCCATGTCTACAGCATCATGGTTCCCTTATTTAAGCCTACTAAATTAACTCCCCTGCACCTGCCCCCAGCAGTTATTGACTACTGAAACCTCCCGCTTCAGCTCTGGTACTCTTACCCCAAACACCAGGAATTTAGTCTTTCAGCAAAGTTACATGCCTGAAGCAGAGTGGAGGTAACATGAGATCCCACATCAGATTTGTGGCTCTGGAGAAAGCAAACAAAGGGTGCATTTGGGATGTGCCCTATGTAATTACAGGAGACACCACACTGTTCAGAGCCTTGCAGGCTGTTGCTGTGTCCATCTAAATCTGATTAAATATGTGATGAATTGAGGCCACCAAAAACGACAGAGATGACAGTAAGTACTTCTCATGAATGCTGCAACCTGGAGATTCAGCAGTGTCATTGAACTCTACACCCTGCTAGCAGCAGTCCAAATGGTTGGCTTTGCATATGCACCTTGGCTAGCTAGAATGATTCTTAAAATATAGTTTTTACTGTCAACTTCATTAGGGCTTCATATATATTCTCAGAATGATGATACGACCTTAAAAATACAACTTTTTTTTTAAAAACATTTTGTCTTCCTGTGTTAGTGGTGGACTCAAGCTCTAGGAGACAATGGCAATGCCAACAGCAAATACTGGCTAAAAACTGTCAACTTCTATGAGACTGGAGTGTGTTAAAATGATCACTGGCCACTACGTAAGACAAATCAGTTTTTAAGTCAGAACTTCGTGATTATCTGGATGAGAAAGAAATAATGGATTGACGAGAAATAGATTTGGATAGTATGGCATAGCAGTTCAATTAAGATGGGCAGTTGAAAGCTTTAAAAGGAAGTATCTCTCAGTAGCTATTTTAGACTTTCCCTTCTCTTCTCCTGCTTGAGCATCAAACCTGCAACGTCAAAGGGAATGAAAAGAGCTTATCCTGATTCCAATACATACCTCAGAAACAGAAGAAAAATAATGTAAGAAGCTTTCATTATTTTTTCCAATCCAGGCATATTAAGGACTCTATTTCAAAAAATCCCTGCTTGTCTTACATGTTTACCTTGTCTTATTAGTTACAGGATTAAAAAATACTGAGGCCAAAGATTTCTGACCTTGGAAAGGGATCTGTGTATCTGTATTCCCAGCACATACCTAACAGAGAAGAGACTCAGCTTCTAAATTGCATCTGCATATAAGGAAACTTAAATGTACCCCCCCTGACTGAGGTGAAACAGCCTGGTTAAGTGTACAGCTAGAAAGCCTTTCCTTCAGTGCACCTGCCCAGCTCCCAGAGACATGGTTACAACCATTCCCCAATGCTCCCCTCAGCTCAACATCAGGCATTTGCTCCTTTGGGTTCTGGTCTGATCACCTGCTCCTTATCTCTGGGCTGATATTGTCCAGGTACTGAAGTAACTTGATGGTAATAGTGGAAACCCGTGTTATTCAGGAAACAGCAGCACTTCACCACTGCAAACCACTGAGCCTGTACTATCTGCCTGACTTCCTCAGTGGTTGGAATGGGATTGATTATTTGGCTCTTCAAATGGGAATCCTGTGCTATAAAGAAGTACGTTTATCTAGAGTGTTCTGTGAAGATAATTTTATCGAAGTGTGGGCTTACAGCCTGGCACTACTCTGGGTTTCAGTAGAAATAACATTTCAGTTATAGTATTAAGATCTAAAAAAAGACAAATTTAGGCTTTAAATATAATTGAGAAGAGGATTTTATTGTAAAGCCTGTATCTTTGTGGAAGCTGCTTAGGATTTCACAGGGAAAGCTGAGCCTGAGTACTTGAATACGTGTCCTTTTAAAATAAATCCACCAGGTAAGTCTCCTGAACTTTTGGAACTTATCCACTTCATCTGATTTCCTGGTACTTGTTCATACAGGTTTTGCCCTGTGAGCTCACCTTTGATTAGCTATGACATGGCACCTTTCCTTTCAAATGAATCTTATTTTGAAACTTCTTTGTATTTAAAATCCATCTAGACTTCCTTCTTCAAGGGCTTTGGGACATAATTCTTTTCTCACTTGTCCTATTAATTCAGTGTATTTTCTTCCATTAGAAAAAAAAAAATAATTAATTAATATTGGGTCTTGAATGTCCCAGAAATATCCCCATACATTAAGGAAAACATGTTTTACTTGGAAATGCTGAATCATTCTCAACTCCCAGTTTGCACTGGGAAGAGAATGGGGGAGTGCATTTTTAGAATTGCATCACAGAGCATGAGTGGCAATCCAAAAAAAGGAAATTACTCTCTCTTCATATGTACGTATGTGTAACATGTAGGAAATTTCAGTCCTCCTCAGAAAAAAGCAGAGAAAATCCTTTGCATTTCCAAGCTCTCTTTTGCACTCTCAGCACTCATTTTAAGTAGTGTCTCTCTGCTCCAATCCCAAAATGTGGCACAAAATGCAATATCTGAGTCTACTCCCTTTCTGGTAAAATACCCCTTTCATTTTGCTGCTGTCAACAGGTAGCTTATGATTTAGATCTATTCCTCATGAACATATTTTTGCTCTAGGTTATGATTCCTTGCTTCAACACAAAAAAGCAACAGTCATATACCTTGGTTCCTTTGGGTTTTTTTAAATCATTCTTTTAAATAATGGTTTTTCTTAGTCTCATTCATTAAGCCCTATGTCATGTGGCGTTAGCATAACAAAATTCCCCAGAGGTGTGCT
The DNA here is from genome assembly GCA_018697195.1 of Certhia americana. Classification (NCBI taxonomy): domain Eukaryota; kingdom Metazoa; phylum Chordata; class Aves; order Passeriformes; family Certhiidae; genus Certhia; species Certhia americana. Next base: position 17,575,171 of record CM031860.1, read on the forward strand.
GCTGACCTTCTGTGCAAACACACACTTGATGAGCTATGCTGGATGCTCTTGAGGCACTCTTCACCCTTAGCAAACCAGATGTGTTAAGATTCAGCATAAAGATATTTGAGCTTGTTTTACATAACATTTGTGCCAACTAAAAGTGGCACTAGCTGACTTGCTTCAGCCTCGGTTAAATGCATCTGGGAGACACGGCTACTGTGCTGCAAACCTGGATTTTGGTATTAAGAAGCATTATTAGTGATGGCTGGCACTGTTTAACAGAAGTCAAGTTATCTGGGAGCCTGCTGTCAGGAACTGTGTGAATCTACAGAGAAACGGAGCAGTGCAGGCTGTGCTCCCTGCCCAGTGATGTGTTCAGGCATCGGGCAGTAAGCAATCGGTAAATCTCCTTAAAGTGCCTGGGAAAGCCAGCCAGCAGCCAGGCACTGCGTGAGGGGGGTTAAACTCACTCCACGCAAAGTCCCTCTCCCCTTCCAAACTTGATATTTAGAGGCCAAAAAAACATCGGCAGCCACCGCGTCGGGCCCGTCTCCACAGACGTGTCGCGAACGCCGCCGTGGGCCAAGGAACGTGGACAAGGACAGGATTATTCCTGCGGCGGCGGGAGCTGCCCTGGGATGAAAGGACCCGCGTGTTGATGCGGTTTCACCCGGGCGGAAGGGCCTGTCCCCGGCTCGGGGATTCCGTGGCCAGAGGCTGGGTTGGTGGCTGGCGCTCCCCGGCTCCTTCGCCGCCGCCTCCACGGGAGCGCGCCCGGGGCGCCGCGGCCGCGCCTCCTCCTGCTCCTGCTCCTGCTCCTGCTCCTGCTCCTGCTCCTGCTCCTGCTCCTGCTCCTGCTCCTGCTCCTGCTCCTGCTCCGCTGGCCGCCCCGCCCCGCCCGCGGCCCTCCGCGCTGCCGGAGCGTCAGCGGGAATTTCCAGCCAGGAAGTGCGGCGGGCCGGGGGCAGGGGCGGAGGCTGTGCAGGCCGGTGCCGGGCGGGTGCCCTCGCTGGTGGGGCGGGCGGGAAGGAGGGGGAAAGTCCGTGCGGAGCCGGGAGGCGGCACGCCGGGTTACATGGCGCGGCGCTGAGGGGACCGCCGGCGGCACAGCACGACGAGGAAGAGGAGGCGCCGCCAGCCCTGCCCCGGTGAGCCCCAGGCGGCCCCTGGCCCGTCGCTCGCTGCCTTCTTTCTCCTCTGTCCCCTTGTCCTTACCGCGGCGCTCGCCTGGCTGCGTCCCCTCTGTCCCGCTGGGCTCCGGGCTGGGGCAGCCCCCAGAGCTCCGCAGCCCCCGGGGAAGGCAGGTTTGCCGGGGGAGGCTGTGCCCGGCTCCAGCCCCGCGCCTGTGACCTCGGCCAGGGCGCGGAGCTCCCGCTGGAGCTCCGGGAGGGATTGCCGCGGGGCTCGGCTGCAGCCAGCCGGGGGAGCGGGCGGGATGCCGGGGAAGGCTTTGCTGCTGCTGTGTTACAGGGGTCTTCCCGAAGAGGGAGGGGGTGTCTTTGCTGACAGCAAAGCGAACAGCACAGTGAAGAATAATTTGCGAGCCCAACTTCTGCCGCTCGCATAGCGGGTGCTCGTAGGCAAAGGAGGCGCTGCTTTTGTCGCTTTTGGTTTCGAAGGTGGCACTCGTACGTGCTGCACCTGAGAGGCGGCCGGGCTGGGGAGTGCAGGTGGTCACCACGAAAACGTGGGTTGGTACTGGCAGCCCCGGGTGTCCGCGTCTTGGGTCAGCCCGAGAGTGCCGCAGAACGTATTAAAAGGTACGAAATAGTGAAGTTTTGAAAGGTAATTTAGTTGTAGGTGATCAAACAGGAAAGTTCTCATCGCCACGAGGGGTATTGCTGCGCTGGTTGCTCGGTTACGTTTGACCTTGAAACCCGAGAATATCGAACTTATCATCATCACACAAGTATTTTTTTCGTCCATCGATGATTTCTACTTGGATGGTTACTTGGGTGAAGGAGAGCTACTGACTTATTTTACGTGAATGTGACTCGGAGTATTGTTTCTGTGACATGAGCTATGTGCTCTTGGGCCGCTGTCATCTGTGTACTGCTGCGTGTTTTCAGTCAAATAAGTAAATCTGGGTGCCTGTGAGCATTTGGGGAATAAGACTTTGGAGGTAAGGGATCATCTGCTGCATTTCAACTTCCTGTCTTAAAACGCTCAAAATCTTTGCTTAAGAATAACCTTTCAAAGGAAATACCGATTGTTGTCATCATGATTTTTTTTTTTAATGGTTTTAAAGTGCTGATTATATTTGGAATGTTTTGTGCTTCAGAAGCCCTCTTTTCACTTGCTCTTTTGCCTTGTGCCTTACATGCTGCAGGGTGCTACCACCGGCACTGTCAAGCTCACAGAACTGGGTTGAAAAATAGAGCACTCCGGTTTTATTGACATCTGGAGTCTCTCTGCTATGTACTGTGTAGCATCAACTTTTGAAATAGTGTTTCAGTCAAAGCATTTCTGTTGTTTCATGAAAGAAAGTAGCTGCCCATTCTAGGAAAGCCTTAACCAAGACGTCATCCTAAGATAGCATCCTGTCTGCAGTGTTTAGCGATCTACAGAAGTGACTACAGTTTATGAGAAAATGAAAGAGGAAAAAAAGCAGCCTGTAACCATCCAGAAGCATATGCTCTGTTCTGTAATTTTCCCTGGCCCGAGAATTTAACTAACAGTTGTGCTGAAATACTATTATCAGGACATGCCACAGAGTGTGGAGATTTCAAGGAATCTAAGTGCTGAAATCTGTGCAAGATATGAGAAAATGTAGTTATTTTCTCATGCAAGAAATGAATGTATTTTGAGTGAAGGTTGTAAAACAGAACAGCTTTATATCACTTTGCATTGTGTTGTGTGTTTTTAAAAAACAGTGTTGTAGCAGATAAACTTTCTACCTGTGCTCGCTTTGTTCCAGCAACACCTTGCTCATGGTTTTGTAGTATTTATTTCAAAATCAGAAAAAATTGCTGGATAAAAGTGCTGGGACAGAGAAAAGGACTATTTTGGAAGAGGGAGAGAGGGTGGAAAGCAGGCAGTGGTGTTTCATTTATGTGCACATTTGAAAATTTTCTGCTTCATTTGTTGAAAAATAGGAGTTCTGGTTGCTTCTCTATTACAATATATTTTACTTCTAAAAATTAATTTTAATAATAAATATAAGTTTACTTTAAAATTTTACTTCTGAAAATTTAATAATAAATTTAATTTACTTTTTCCCTTAAGGTGGCATTTAGGCATTTTCCTTAAGGTGACATGTCTTTAATAGCAGATACCTACAAATAAATATAATGGACACAAATTTGCTAACTAATAGATTTTTGAGTTTCCTTTTTGTTGTTGCCTTTTCCAAAACCTTCCCATTAATACATGCAGACTCCAGAAATATGGTCAGTTAGGAATTCATATTATTGTGCATATTGCTGTCTCTGGAAGGACAGGAACTAACTTTACTATCGAAGGTGCCTGTAATGCAAAGTAGATGTTATTTTTGAAGTTGCAAAGGTACAGTGAAAGATATATTTTTTACTAAGTTACAGTTGGCTTTTTTGTATAGCTAGTGTTGAGAAAATTCACCTGTGGTTTTCAGAGATGTTGGTTAAATCTCCTGTGTTTTCATAGATTGCTTCAAACTGTACTTGCTAAAATACTTTCACCTTTCAGTGCTGTGTTTGCCAATTCTAAGTTCAAAAGTATCAGTCATAAAGAAAATTGTTACTTGGTTATGTAAGCAACTAATGAAAACTCTACAGTTAGTTAAAAATCCTTTTTTTTTGTTAACATTATAATAGCTTTCATTTGGTTCTCTGACAAAATAACACAGCTATTATAAAACAAAGAGAAAATAGTGAATATTTCAGGCAGACAATGAAAAAAGCAATTCCTAGTTTTGGTCATTTTTAGCGCTGACAGAGGTATTTTTGAATTGGAAGTTGTAATTTGATGTCCTTTTAAATAAGCTGTGAACCTTTTACGAAGTTCTGTGTTGATAAGATCATAATTATGGTTGTCATTAACTGTGCCCTTAGGTCAGTCAAGGCACTAAGTTTGCATCTAACTTTGAGCATAGAAATAATTCGGTGAATCTTCTTTAGTGCTTTCATTTAAACATGTATTTTGGTGAAGCACTGTTGACAGTTTCAAAAGTAAGGCCTTAAAAGATGTTTCAAGTTATTATAGTCTCAAGGTAAAATCCTTTGTTTAGCATTTAGGTGGAGCTGACAGATCATGTGTGGGGAGGAAGCTATTGCTGCTACTCCAGGCATTATTTCCCCCTTTCAACTTCTGTGTTCTTTTGAAAAGCAGTGGCAGATAGATGCAGATTTTTTTTCCCTTCATTTAAAATACTAAACTGAAATACCTCTGTGTTTCATTGTGTCCTCCAAGCAAACTGTCGACAGGTCAAGAGCAAAGTAGGTCTGAGTTGTGTGGTTTGGGTTTGTTTGGGGGTTTTTTTTGCTTGGGTTTGGCTTTATTTTTTTGTTTCTTCTAGAGATTGTGTTTCCATCTGCCTAAACACGGACAGATTTTAGCACACAAAGTATAAACAAAGGAAGCAGGTGGGTTTTTTTGGTCTCAGGTGGGTTTTTTGGTCTTATTAGTTTAGTCCAAGTGAGATGTTGTGTCATGGTGTACTGTACAACAGTGAGACTGCAGGAGTTTTACAATTTCTTTGGGAAAAGCTAAAAATTAAACCTTAATTAGCCACTTGGTGTCTGTGGATTTGAAAACTGGGTATAACTGTGATGGTGCTGGATTCAGCTCTCCTGTTTGGTTCTTCTTACTGGTGCTGTTTAAGCAATTGTTTCTGTCATGTTATGATTTCAATGGCTGTTCAGAACCTAAAGAACACTGAGAATCCCTTAGTGCACCTTTCTGACTGCAGTGCTAAGAGCCCTTGTTATTTTCTGTTCATGAAATGAGGGACTGTGTCTTCAGCAGGAGCCCAGAGCCTGTATGACTGTACCTGGTGATGCAGCAAACCTCGTTTGAACTGAACTTCTGCAATCTGGGGGTTACGTGTTACTTGCTTCTCAGAAAAACTGTTCTTCCTGTGCCCCCTCTACCCCCACCAAAAAAAAAAAAAAAACAAAAAAACAAAAAACAAAAAAAAAAAACCCACAAAAAAACCAAAAACCAAAAAAACCCACCCAAACCAAAAAAGGGAAAGGCTTGCAGTCTAATATTAATGATTCATTACACTTCAGGCTTATGAAATGGGTGTGTGTGGCTTCTTAAGTTAAAATTTGACTTTGATGAACAGCTTTTATATGAACTAGAGCTATTTATAAAGAACATTCGGTGATTCATCTTAATCTGGAGGAAAAATTAACAGCATTTTAACATCATAAGCAGGTTAGTTCAAATAACATTAGCACCCCGCATGGCTAAAATACAATGTAGTTACTTCAGCTGTTTTTCTGTGTTGAACCTCAGTATTTTTACATCTACTTAGCATTATACATGTACCAGAATATGTTTGCCATATATTTGAGTACTGTTTATTCCTTTGGTTTAATTTGCTTTGAATGTGTTTTAACAAAAACATTCTAACTTTATTTCAGCAATATCATGGAAAAACAGTTTATATGTTTATGGCATTTTAGTGTTTCCTCTCGACATATTAGTTCACTACTTTGAGACTTAGGAGAGGAAATAAACAAAAATTCTGTTTGCAAACATAGTTAATAGAACATCTTTTAGGTAGTCCAATTACTCTTTGCCAAGGAATTTTTCTTATGGGTTTTTTTTTCTTCAGATTTAGTAGTTACCTGCTGTAATAAATTTGGTTCTGGATTTTATAAAATAATTATGCTCCAAACAATTCTGACTTAGAGCACCACACTTATGAAAGTACTTGAGATTGATTTAATTTCCTAAATATTCTGTAGTTTTTTAACTGTTGTCAAGTAATGCATCTGCTCATGACTGAAGATACTTGAAAATTTTAACTTCAGAAATTTTAGATATTTTTAAAACATGTAAACACAACTGCCAGGTACCACCCAACAGGAAATAATAAGAGGCTAAATTAGTCACAAGAGGCAATTTGGGTTGTTATATTAGAAAAACAAGCAGTGTTGTTTAGGGTTATGTAGTGATATTGCAGCTGCAATGGTGTGTGGATGACAAAAGCTCTGCAGAGGAAATTAGAATCTTTGATCAAAATATCTCTCTGTGCAAACCTTTTCGCACTTGTATACTGAGAAATTGCACTCAGATCTTTATTGAGAGATTACACATCTTTGAAGTACCAGAAGGAATGTGAAAAATACAACTTCCTTATGCCGCTTTTGCGGAAATCGAGTGTTGTTTCCTTAAAACAGCTCCCTACACCCCCAGGTATTGAAGTCATAGCTGGGAGAAGAAATAGTAGTAAACATTTTGAGATTTAAAGGCAAATTTCAAATCTGTTTCATTACTTAGTCAAAATCCCTTCAAAATAACAGTGTCAACAGGAGTGAGTTAACAACTGCTTCTTGTGTTTTTGGACGTGTTTTTCGTTCCTATTTGTGTGAAAGAAATCTATGCCAATATTGTGGGTGAAAGTATGCATGACGTTCCCTTAATATTTGAGTTCTATTTACGTTGTATATTGCAGAATACATTAGCTGTTCATCGTCTCTTTCTTTGAATGAAAAGTTTTGTGCTCTGGAGCTGTACTTCTGGCACTTTGGGCAGAATGACTGGGTTCTAAGGGAAATGAAGTGCTGGTTGAAGTCGAGAGGTGGCCAGAAGTGAGGTGAAAAGGCTGTGCATTGGAAGGGGTGGGCAGCATCCTGGCTTTGAAGGGGCTGCAGTGGTGAAAGGTTGAAACTGAACAGCTTGGATCGGTATCTCTGCTCTGTCAGAGCAGATTGTGCTCTGGCCTCCAGCCAAAATCATCTCAGCAGCTCTCATCCTGCTGCCAGCCCTGACCCTGCAACCCAAAGAGTCTATTGCACAATACCTTTTCCCAGCATCTCTGTTTGGGAAATGCAAATCTCTGAGACTGTTGTCCCTATATAAATACAAAGGGTGGAAGACAGGCTCAGGGATGGGTAGTTGCCACCTAAAGTTAAGGAAGCAGCATCAGGTAAAACTCATTGTCTTGTCTGCACCATACAGTAGTTAACTGTTTCTACCTCAGTGCTTCATAGTTGCTACAGGAGTAGCAAATTTGGTGCTGTTACAGTTCTCTGTAATGAAAATCATCTGCCACGCTTTATAGCCCTTATGTAGTAAAAATATACTTACAATACATGCAAGATACATCTTTGCTTCATTTTTGCCTTATTCCTCTCTATTTTTAGTAAGCAAAATAAACAGGGTAAGAGCATAATCACACTGGACTTAATTACTTTAATTCAGTGTCCTGTTAAGTTTATTTTTAACAGGTAAATTCCAGTGAAAGCCAAGTTGGAGAGAAAAAGCACTCTGCTAGAAAACTTTCAGGAAGAATTGTTCTTGCAGTTTATCAAGTCAGCTGAAGTATAGTAGGTGAGTTTCCCACTGTGAGGCTTGCTTTCTGAATCCCAGCCTTGAAAGGTGAGAACAGGATGATGTAAAATATGTCATAAAGTAACAGATGATTTAAATAAATTTCCTCATGGAATAACATCCATCACACTAAGTTCAGTTCTCAAGTGCAATGAACTGGGTGATAAAGATCATGTTTGTCTGTAGAAAGGTAGTAGGGAGAAGTCCCATTCCAAGTTTGATTGGGTTGGATACTGGTGTCAGAGAGAACAGGGATTCACCTCATGCTTTAAAATTTAGGCTGGAGAGTTGAAGAGAAGAAAAGGGATCTGTACCCTTGAAAAATCAGTGGGGGCTGAAAACAGTTGAGTAGGGAAATTTATTTTGCTTTTTAAAAGGTAAACAGACACAGTGAATGTGGGAGAATAACAGGGAAGAGCTCTGAAATCAAATGATTGAGATAAGAGAAATGAGAATTCTTGTTCGTGGATTACAGCATTCCTACATTAATTATGTTTTCATTTTAAATGGCTGCTCCTTTTGAAGCTTTAGAACAAATATTCAGAATACAATAAATCAAGTCATGTTCTTCCAGCTGTGCCACTTATACCTTGTATCATTTGGTTATTACGGAGGAGCAGTGGTGCAAATTGCCTGCCATTAGGTTTGCTAGGTTTTTATAGTTATGCTAGGTTTTTTGTTCAGTGCAACATCTCCTGTATGTGTGTACATGGCTTCCTAGGTTTTTTCTCTTTTTCTCCCTATTTAAACCTTTTTCACAATGGCACTTGACCTGCTGTGAGGAGAAAGGAATATGTATGTATATGCACACGCATCACATACTTACTCTCAGAAGGTATAGCTGTGTGGGTTTGGGGCAAGTTTAGCTGGATTTTATGTTTTCCTCTTGTACTAGGAGCTAAATGAAGTTTCTTCGCTTACCTTTGAATTTTCACACTTATAAATACTGTGAATTGAAATGTCTAGCTTCCTGTGCCCTATTTTCTGAAAAACTTCAGGTGATCTCCAGGGTGGAGACTGCTGTGGTTGATTGTGGTTTGCAGATGTTGGGGTATTTTATTTTTATTGTAGATTTTAGTTTGCAATACAATTTGTGGGAATTGGAGTTTATGCAGGAAGCAGGCATCCATAATAACACGAACTTCCACAAAACAATTTTAATCCAGTCATCTTCAAATGAGAGAGGTGGCAATCTCTGACCCGTAATACAGCTCATGTAAATGAGAGAATGAACAAAGTTACTTGACGTAGATGCTAATCTTACCACCTGATGCAAATGGGAAAGATGCTTAGGAGCTGGAGCAGTAAGAGAAGAGGCCAATTTAAGGTCACACAGTTAGTGCTAGGGTCTGTTTTTCTGTGTCTCTTTGGGGTTTTAATCATGTTACTGACTCTGTAGATTTGCATCAATTTTCATGTAAGAGGAAGTGTAGGGACTTGTTAACTTAATAAATCCTAAGGAAGCAAATTGTTATTTGAAGGTAGGGCTCCCAGAACATTTTTGTCTGTTTGGCTTTGGAGAGGACAAAACATAGTGAAACTGAAAGTGTTTTCAGTCATTTAGAAGGGTTATTTTAAACAGCTGGGTTAATCTTTGTCTAGGCCCTGATAAGGCAATTATGTGTGAGTTTACATACACAAAGGTGTATGTTTGCACATCTAAATTATAATCTGTTTATAATAAACTGGCTTAACATTCAAGCTAAAGAGAACATCTTTAACCTCTCCCCCAAGCACTGCAGCTGACCTGAGCACGAAAGATCTCAAGCAAGAGGCATCTGCACTTATGATGTGAGAGAGATTGTGGTTAATGCCTGGTTAGACATTGATTAGTACCTACCTACAGCTGTCTGGGTGGTATGTGGATACCTTGCTCCTTCCAAGTGTATAATAGAATAATGGAGTAGTTTGGGTTGAAAGGGACCTCAGTGATCATCCAGTCCCAAACCCCCCCACATACCCTGGGTGGAGACACCTTCCACTACCACAAGTTGTCCAAATTGCTTAAAGCCCCATCCAACCTGACCTTGAACTCTTCCAGGCATAGGGTAGCCACAGCTTCTCTGGGCAACCTGTACCAGTGCCTTGGAACCTTCACAGCGAAGGATTTCTTCCTTATATCTGATCTAAACCCATCTTTTGTCAGTTTAAAGTCATTCCCCCTCATTCTGTCCATGCATGCCCTTGTGAAAAGTCTCTCTCCAGCTTTCCTGGAGCTCTTCTTCAGGTACTGGAAGGTGCTTTGAGGTTTCCCTGAAGTTTTTTCTTCTCCAGGCTGAACACTCCCAGCTCTCCCAGCCTGTCTGCAGAGGAGAAGTGCTCCAGCCCTCTGGGCATCTTCATGGCCTCCACTGGATTTACTCCAGCAGGTCCATGTGCTCCTTGTGCTGCGGAGCCCAGAGCTGAATGAAGCTCTGCAGGGGAAACGTGTTTAAAGGCTGCTGTTTTGGTGTCATGATGTTGTTCACTGCATCAGCCAAAAAGCTAGAAATTACTGTTTTCAAAAGGTGAAACTCAAGTAGGACTGATTCAGATGGCTGTAGGGGGTGTTTTTTTCTGTAGGGGTTCTAATTTTTACATCAAAATATTTTAAATGAACAGTTTTCAGAAGTAATGCCTCTGCGCTATTTTACCACCTTGTTGGAAAGTCATGTATTGTAGAAGTGGAGATGTGACCAGGAAGTGTGGCAGGTGTGAGGACACTGCCTTTTACCCCTGGAGTTCTGCTGGAGGGACAGGGATGCAGTCTGAGGAGCTAGAATAGGGCAAAGAAAATAGAACTTACTTTTATCCTGTGGCTTACAGAAGAAGCTGTGAGATGCATTGTTTGAAAGTTTGACAAAGGATATGTTGAGCAAAGAGGTGAGTGGGGAGATGCCATCCATGTTAGCTGTTCAGAATATTTTATTTTTCTGAACAAACACATTTACCATGTCATCCAGAAAATTCATGATTTGGAAGACAATTTTGCATACATAACTCATGAAATTTTAAGTGTTTAAATATGAGACATCACAAAACAAGACTTTTAGGACTGTTTTTTTATTCTATTTATGCAGAAGAAACCTGGCATTTGCACTCACAGTTGCCTAATTAGGGTCTAACAAGAGGGTGGGTATTTTCTGATACTTTGTAAAAAAAAGCTGGCTGTTGAGGTCCTCAAATTGTTTTCTATAATATCTATACCTTTCAGTAAAAAGTGTTTGACAAAAAATGTTACAAGTTATTTCAGTGATTTAAGTAACTTGTCAGTTGCTGATAATGTTATTTGTATTTTTTTCTATGGAACAGAAGTGAAATAAAACCATCTTAGTGAGTTTTGTTGTATCCTGAAGGTTTTATTGTGCCTTGTATGTTGGTTTTTTCCATAAAGATGAATAATAACAATGGCAAGTGGTTGATGAAAATAATGCTTTGTGGAATGTGACAATGAGATAATGTGATTGACTGGTGTTTTTTTATCTTGCTGAAATCCTGTTTTAAGAGATGATAAAGTACAGCATTGGTGACATTGGCTACTTGTTACATCTGTTACTAACTTTCGGCTGAAATCTTATGGCCAGTTATTTGATATTTGCACAAATACTACAAATAAATATTGCTCCGTAAATATTCTAAAATCGCTTTACAGTCAGGTGGGTACTTTTATTTTCTAGGTTAAAAAACATCTGTATCCACATAAACATCTTTTTCATTGAAACATCTTAAGTGTCTCCTATTTCTCCGGGTTTTTTTACTTATTTTTTTGACTTTACGGGGAATGGGTGACTGTGTTGTCTTTGGAGACTGTTAATATGCAGAATTAAGTCTCCATCAAGGTGAAGTACCCAAGTTTCCAATTTTCCTTTTAATAATTGCCTTCCTAGTTTCTGTAGAAGGTACATGGTGACTCAGTTTTTCTTTAATGACTTACTGACCTCTTGCACCTCTCTTTGATAGTCCAGTAGGTTTTCACAGGTCTCTTTGCTGGAAAACATGGCTCATGTTCACTGTGGTGGAATATGAGGGCCAGTGATCTGTTTCTGTCTTCTATTAGTTATTAACCTCATTTAGTGTCTGTTGAATGCAGACATGTGTCTCTTGAAATAGTCCTACTGTTGTTTTCAGATACTCCCTTGGAGAGCCTTATTTATTGAGCTCAGCATAGGTGAAATTTTAATTCTTTTAGCAACATCGACATGGAAGGAAGTAACAAATATCTTCTAATAGACATAATAAACTCCTCAGAAGATTCACAGGTTCTGCTACTGGCCCACTACTTGTCCCAGTAAAACTAAGCCAAGCTAAACTTTTCCAATGTCCAGCATTTACACGTAGACCTGTGAGAAAGACAATCCATAATTGTCATTGTCAGCACAGAGTTATTGTGTGTGCTAAGCATTTGTGGACCCCTGGAAATATAGGTGTCCAAAATTAGTCAATAACAGTCCTGGGGGTTTTTTTGGTTTTTTTTTTAAATACTGTCTGTTCTTTCTTGGGCATCTTTATTTGCTTTTAGTAGTACTTCATAGGCCTGTCTTGTCCTTACATTACCTTACATTGCCCCTTCCAAATACTGAGGAATTTTAGAAGTATTTTAGAAATCATTAGTGTTTTGAGTAAAATAAAAGGTGTCAGAGATTGGGCTTTTAGCTCTGAATGCTTTCCAGGTTTCTCTATTGCTCTGCCTTGGAAAAAAAAAGGATATTCTAATTATGATTTTGTGTTTCAGGACTTAAAATGGCAGCAGAAGATTCCTATATTATGGGAGTATCTGATCCCCAAGTAAGTGGATTTCTGTGTTTTTAGTATCCCTGTATCCTCTCCTAGCTGTCTGTTTAGGCCTTCTCTCATATTGTCCTGTCATTTCCTAGACTTAATATGGACACAGAAAATCATTCTGCATTGGCAAAATTTAGGGCATGTCTCCCTGAGCTGGTTTTTATGTGACCTGCCACTGGTTAAATGGCTGAGATGAGAAGGAAAGCTAGGCCTGCTGAATTAACTGCTGAATTAAGCAGTTGAAAAAAATGTTTATTTTTATGCCCTGCATGCCTGTGACACTTGCTCTGAAATTTCTGCTGTGGTGGACACTGGAGTCTTTCTGCAAATAAAGCTCCTTATGTCCTAAAAGGCCCTTTTGTGTAAATTTTTGTGATGTTTGCATTGACAGTGATGACTGAAATGTTCCTTCACTCACACAGATCCATAAGCCTAGCTCTTCAGGAGCTCCTCCTGATCTTCTTAGATCATTTCATAAATTACTTGAACTGTAAGAATGGTGCTTGGGTGAAAAGTTTAAAAGAAGAACAGGTCATTTCTACTCACCTTAATTTTCAAAAAGCAACTATTTTTCTCCTTTATGCTTGCTCAACCTTGGAAGAAGATAGATTTATACCTGACAACAATTACAGTAAGTTAAGACATGTCAGTGTTTAAAAAAAAAAAAAAAAAAAATTAATCTTTAACCTGGATGTACTGTTTTCTTGCATTAGAGATTGTAAATATATTTGCATAAGGAATGTAGTCTGGTGGGATTTGGGCAAGGCATCTAGAGTCAGTTTTTCAGAATTTACTGTGAAAGCTCTCCAGAATTTATAGTTGTTAGTGCATGTAAGCAAAATGGGTGTTTAGAATCTGTGCCGAGGTTGGTGTGGTCTCATGATTCTGGTGAAACCTGGGTCGGTACTGTCGGCTCTGCTTGCAACGCTGTTGCCAGCAAAAATAAAATAGCTATAAAATGTTTACGTAATTCAAGGAGGTGCTTGCAGCCTCAATATTTGCAGAGAACTTTGGTGTTCTTTGCTGATAGATGTTTTATGCAACTGTGTATATATGCAATAATGAAGAGCATTTTCTTTCAATATAGATGTTTGCGGTGGATCAGTTCATGGGAATGAATGCTTTATTTAATAGTACAAATTACATCACTTCAGACTTACCACTACGAGCAGGTAGGAACCCTTACTATGTGATAGTGCTTTGTCCTGCTGATTCTTCCTGTTTGTTTTCTTTTGAGAAGTTCTTTTCAGAGAGCCTTTTTTTTTTTGTTTACTGACTTGTGTGTCGTAATAGTAGATTGCAAAATTGTCAACTAGATTTTTTTATTACGTCTTTTTACATCTTTCTTTCCCTCATGAAACTTTCAGCAGTGAGGCAAATCAGATTTTCTTGTGGCTTGTACAGAAACTGAAAGTTTCAGCAGTTTCCCAGGTGAAACCAGGACAGTGACCAAAGAGCTTTGACTGACTTGATTTTATAAATTACTTTGTTGAGGCTTTTTTCTGAATTTGAACTTTCAGCAAGTTACATGTTTCTATTGCCAGTTTGCAGACTGCTACTTGTGCTTCTTTTCCTTTTGAATGCTGTTGCATTTGTTGTAGTAGTTCTTCAGGTGCTTGTTGTTCAGTAATAAAATGCAGAGAATGTTAGCTTCCTGTACCATTCAAATGTGTTTTTCCTTCTCGGTGACTTCTCTGTTTCCTGTGAAGTAGCAGTGTGGTATTAGAAGCACTTGAGAATTTCCTGAACAATAACTCTAGTTTAAAAGCTCAGACAAATCTTGCAACAAACCACTGAAAATAAGCAAATAGTATTCTGCAAAGGTCTGATAAGCAGTTCTTCCAGTATGCTTTCAGAACAGTAAGAACAAATACAAGTCTTTTATAGCTCAGTCAATATCAGCTGCTTCATCAACCTTGGTCTGGTTTTGCATATGAAAGTTCTTTATAAATATTACATTTGGAAATTGGAAAACTCTTTTCTCCTGCTTAGTCTATTAGAACAGCTGATACAAAAGGAAGAAGGAAATAAAGTTTTATTTAAACTCAAGATTTTTTTCTCAAAATATAGCTCCAATATGACTGTTCAAGTCTTTTACCATGACAGCTTTCTCTTGTTATCTGACTCTGTTGTATCAGGGTGTAGCTGGTATCTTACGTATTGCAAATTACTTTCTTTGGTTGAAAGTACAAACCACTTCTGATTGCAATATTTGATACCCTTCACAGCAGTGAAGGTGTGAAGGGTAAAATGAAATAAGCATTTAACATTTTCTTTCATAGGTAAAATTCTACCTTGAAGTAACAATAAATGCTGCTTATAGGATAAAAATTAAAGCAGGCTTACTTTTTGGTGTTTCCTTGTTTTCTTAAAAGAGTAATATCAAGAAACACATGGTACAGATAATTTTGTTTCAAGATAAAATGTTTTCATGAGGAAAGCTCTTGACAAATATGGAAAAACATCCAGCAAATTAATGTTGCAATCATTTGTTTACAGTGTATTTTTATTAAGGCTGATAACATTATTTGGTAAGATTCATCTGTGTAGTATTAAAGGGCTTGTGCATTGTAGACCAAGGGTTTTTTTTCTCCTAGTTTCTATTGAACAAATAAGGTAATTGATATTTCCCTGTAATGAGCTCTTTTACATATACCTTTTAAGCTTACTCTGTATTCTTAATGCCATACTCATTCCATACAAATTATTCAGATCTACAAAACTAATTTTCAGATAACTATGACTCATCTAAAGTAGAAAACAGCTGTTTTCAAAACCATGTTAGGGTATCAAGGATTCACTGAGTTCTGAAACCACAGAAAACTCATACAGGGCTAAGTCTAGCTCTGTCCTTAAATTGCAAAATTGCTTAGGAAAAAGCACTTATAAAAAAAGTGCGACTGCTCTTGTCTACTGCTGCACTATAGGTGGCAAGTTGCTTGTGCACAAAATGGGATTTAATAAAGGATTATGGATTTCAGGTTATCACAAACAAAATGTTACTCATAAGATTTAGAAAAGGTTGATCATTTCAACAGCATGTGATCATGCCACAGTTGGTTTGTTCCTCGAACTCTATCCCAGTAATGCTTACTTCGTCCCCTTCTTGAAAATATGCTGCGTTGTTGCTGTAGACTGGCTCTTCAGTTATAAGATAATGTAATAATTTTTATATTCTGCTTTAGTGGTTTTCAAGCAGGGACTAATGATTTCCTTCTACTCAGCAAGGTCAATTAAAATAATCATGTGGGATTTTCCAGAATTATTTCCAGCTGAGATATGGAGAGAATGAAATAAAAGGATTTTTCTCAAGGACTGATAGATGATTAAGGCAGAAAGAACCAAAGACATTAATTGTTCCTCATGATCTGTCTGTGGCGTATGTATCTTTGTCTGTGCATCCATAAATGCACGAGGTCAGACCTCTTACATTGGCAGACAGGTTTAATATATAACCATGGATTGCCATGTTGTGCCAGCGTGGCTGAATCAACAACTAGCTGGGGAATTTGGGGACTTTCTGGTGAAAGATGTTCTGCTGTTACGTTAATATTTACAGTAACAGTAGGAAACCTTTGAGATATTGGGACATTGATTTTTCTCAGCATCATTGTCAGTGCTTAAGTGTCTTTGTGTGCTTCTTTTTCTCCCTTGTGTCCATTTTAAATAAGTATTAGCCTTTTTTGTTACTTTGCTGTTAAAGCTGTAGTAGTTATATGATTCAAGTTTACCAGTAGAAAAGGCAGTACCTCATGAAGTCAGCCTTTTCTTTGACATGTTGGGAAATATCCTGCCTTTGATCAGGTAGTTTAGGTTCTGATCCTTAGTGGCGTTGAGGATGGAGGGAGCATTATCCACAGCCTGTATTTAGGCAGATTAAAAAGTAGGTGCACATCAGTGGGACATCCACTGTGTAGTGCAGAAACAAACTGATACCTTACATTGGAGAGGAAATGGGCAGAGCTCTGAGCTAAGCAGTTTGTAATTTTGGATGTTCTGTACTCCCTCATGATGATCCAAGGCCATCTACAACCATGTAACGTGCCCGAGTTAGAGGTGGGTTTGGGAACTGCGTAGTTGTTTTGGCTTCAAGAGGCTCTGTGGTCTAACTAGCTCTTGGCATTAAGGTGGTGTGTTTTTTAAACTTCGAAGCAGAGCCATCAGGAGCTCAACAGTATTGCCTGGAGGCTGCTAAAATTAATTTTCTGCTGTTTCTTTAACCTCCTCTGTCCAACACTTTGTGACACTTATTGCAAAAAATGCGAAGGTTATAGAGGGAAAAAGAAGGCATTTAGATTTCTTTTTTTTTTTCATATTTTTTCAGAGAGATATAATGGTAGAGGTTCAAGGAAACCTGACCACCACCAAAAATGAGATGAATGTTCATTTTTCCCTGTTCTACAGTAGTGGCCCTAATCCTCAGGAGCTTGGGCAGACTTGCACAGAGTTTCTGGTGTTCTTTCTAGATCTCCTGTGCTCATTATTGGAAGAATAAACCAAGGGTAGAAGTTAAGCAAAGTCTCACGTGCCATTTGCTTTAAGCATCATGCTTTGAACACTGAAGAGCTGGGATTCAAGAGAGTATTTCTGTGTAGCACCCCTGCATCTGTCCCATACCCTGTGAGGTAGGACCTGCAAATACCACAACAGTCTTTAGGTCTCCAGTCTGAGCTTCTAGCAGCAAGGTACCACTGCCAGGATGGACACAAGAGAGCTGATGTGGGATTTAACAATCAGAACCTATAGGTTACAAGCATTTCCATCCATGTCCACAGAGCAGAACAGCAATTACGAGGGTGAGATGCCTGTTCTGGGAGGCCCACCAACAGAGAGGATGTGAGGGAGGAGACTCATCCACAGGTTATTACAGGCTGAACTGAATGGTTATAGGTACTAGAAAAGCTGTTAGATACTAGTCCAACAGAGTTGCCAGGCTTGCAGAGATATTCCACCAACCTGAGAGACCCATTTTTCCTTGACTTTGCTATGGTAGGAAGAAGGAATCAAGGGGGAGCCTAAGATGGGCGCTCCTTTGGAAGTGTGTGTGTGTGTGTGTGTGTGTGTGTGTAGGGTGAGGCCTGCCAAGAGGAAGAAAGAATGCAAGTGGTGGGAGTGTCAAGGGGCAGGAGGAGGGCCTCTGACTCAGGCAGGAAGGAAAATGAAGAAACTTGGCAGTTGAAGAAGACGTGGGGAAGTGGGACTGTGACTCAGACTGGAGTGGGATGCGAGTTGGTCTGTGGCCACCGAGGCGAGAAGACAGAAGAAGAAGCCCTGAAGCATGGCCAGGATGTGGCAGTCTGCACCAAAGCCCCTCCAGGCTGGAGGGCTGCATGTTGTAGTTGCAGTTGTTGGCCTCCCAGCCATAGCGGTGCCAGGCAAAGTGTGAGGAGCACTCCTGTCAAAACTTAGCTCTTGGCAACCATGAGAGCCATGCATGTGTAGAGGCAGCTCCATGACTGTGTCCTTCAGCCTCTCTGTAGGGCAAAAGTAGAACATAAGTTGTACATTAAGTCCTTCTTGTGGCTGTTCAGCATTTAAAAAAGGGTTGCTCCTTAAACAAGAACTTAAAGCAAGCACCTTCCAGGCTGGAATGAAGGATCATCACAAATCTCATTGTTATTAGTTCCTCTTCCAAGGTGTTCATCTTCAGGTTCCTGCTCTTTGTCTGCTTACACAAAGACATGCCTACTAATAGAAACAAAATATTAAAAACTTCCGTGTGCAAAACACTAAATGTGTTTTCTTTTCTCTGTGGGAAAGGCTGAGAGAAAGAAGGAACCACACATAGCCACTGTTAGGCTGTGTAATGTGCCTCTGGGAGGTATTCAGAATTCAGTAAAAACAGCTATATGAGAGCTTTCACTAAGTAAAACCCTTTTTATAATAAAAATAATATGCCATTTATGCCTGGATGTTTTCTTGAACGTTGCTGGTTTATTTTGAAGTAGCATTTCAGAAATAATTAAGTGCTTTGCATTAGAATGCCTTCTCTGTACTGTTGTTTGTGTCTGGTTCAGATGCTATACCAGAGAATTGCTTAGTCATTGTTTTAAAAAAAGAGAAAATCTTTATAGTCATGGAACCCAAAGGCTAGAATAAGACCTCAAAAATCTGTTTTAAATGCATTGCTGTATGATTTGTGTAATGTGGGTTAATAACAGACACCTAATTTGGCTTTGTACATATACACTGCATTTTTTTTTGCACTTTTCTAGTGCTGATATATAAAACATTTTGATTTTTTAATCAGCATATTTACATGCTTTTTATAAGTTTTTTTTCCAAGAGGTCAGAATAACCACAGTCCTAAGTTTCCAGTTTTCCTGAGCTTTCACAAGTGCCATGCAAGGTCAAATCATTGCAGTGGTATGAGGCATTTTCCTTTAGTTTTTCAGTGTATATCCATCCCTCTCTTAGGAGTTTGAATTTCTTTATGCTGAGGAAAAGCTGGAACTTGAGTCTGATGTGTCCTGGGGGACATCTGCCATTTAGCCATTGGATAAGAACACTTCCTTTTCTGGCTAATGTTTGAGAGAAAGCAATAGTACTTTGTGCTAACCCAATGAGTATGTCTTGAAAATGAATTCGTAAGGGGAGAAGAGCTAAAGAACAGTTACTTGGCAGATCATGCCCTGGAGGCTTGGTTGAAAGTTGAACTACACATTGCACTGTTGTATTTTATGTGCATTATTTTTACCAATGCCCAGAAAATACATGGCTTCTGGATTGTTAAAGTATAAGTTTTTAGGTGCCTAAAGCATGAGGATTAGAGGTCTGTGAAGAGAGGTCTTAAATTTAAGTGCTGATGTCTTGGTTAAACCCAACTCAACTCATTTTGATTATCTGTTTCAGCTAAAAACTGTAGCACAAAGCCAAAGCTAAATGTTACTCTACCTCTTTTAAAGTTCCTGAAGCCCAAACTCTTTTTCCTGCTTTGTAATACAGGAAAGATGTTATGTATGTGGTCTTGAGGCAGTCATGAGTTCAAGTAGCAGTTTACTTTTAAAGAAAACTACAATTGATGGACTTGGGAAATAATTTATCTGTAAATGTGAAATTGTTGTGGCCGACATTTGCAGTGTCACTGACATGCAGTTAGTTCAGTTGCTGAGTCAGCTAACTGCAGCAGCAGAATACTAATTCCATCTATTGTGTATTTATTAAAACTTCCATGTTGAGAGAAGCTTGTTCAGTGAAGACCTGCGGTTGATTCCTTAGCATTAGTACCTTTAACAGAGTAGAAAGTGATGATACAGAATTCCAACAGGAATATGGCTGGGAAAATTACGTAGGTATTCCCGGTGAAGCTGTCATTTAGGGTCTACTTTGAAAGCAACTGATCTTTTAGCATTGAAATGCAAATCATCTTGACTGCTTAGGAAGAGAGAGGGAAGAAATCAGCTCTTGGAACAGTCATTTTGAGACTCATAAGTGACTTGCATTTTAAGAGGTATTTCACAGCCATCTACCCTTTGGATGGCTTTGAAAACACACAGCTTTCCTTCTTCATGTAAATAATCTAAATGATCAGAATTGGAGCTAAGCTTTGATCAGGTGATGAATGCTTAACTCTGGTGGCACTGAATTCTTATTGGATTTAGGACCTACTCAAAAGCCATATAAACTGGTGAATTTTGCATGAGGTTTATAGTATGAAGTTAGCCACTGTAGGGGACTGAAAGTTGTTTAATAAAGCCTTCTTTACAAGACACAAATAGAATTTTAGTAGAACATAATCCTATGTTCCATGATCAGCATGAATCCCAATACAGAATCTGTATTTATAGTCAAATAGAAGGTATTCAGTGTTTTTAGAGGCCCAGCAGAGCATGATATTTAGAAGTGTATCTGAAATTATTAAAAGAATGTAAATTGTTTAGTCTTGCCAATTCCAGGATTTTTTTTAAAGCAGTTCTGACTGTTGGGGCATGTTGAGACAGCTTGAATTCCTCCTGTATTCCCATGCCTCAGAGCTTCCCATTGGCTCTGTCTCTTGACTTTCAAAAGCACCTATTCTGTAGGAAGCCCTAGGGCCAAAAGCTGGTGATTATAGTCTGTAGAGCCCGAGGGGTTTAAATACAAAAGTTAACCTTAGCTCAAGAAGCCAAACTGCTGTCAGTGGCAAGGTAAGGATCCTGTTCTTTTTCACCATTGCAAGTTTTAACTGAGTGATTAGTTGCCCATTTAGGTTCTCTGAGCTAAAATTAACTGTTTTGACTTCATCTTCCTCTTTTTATTCCACTGGTCTTTAGTTGGGAATGACAGACTGCCAAGTGATTAAATAATTTGTTGAAATTTAAGTTCTGAGGATACATAGATGTTTTCAAAAATTTTATCTCAAGTCATTCAAGGACATAATATATATATACTTCTTATTCCTACAACTTAGATATTAATTATAGTAATAGAAATATAATTTCTATTAATACTTTTCTTTCTTTTATGTTAGCAGATGGACCATATCTTCAAATCATAGAACAGCCAAAACAGGTAAGAACAAGGTACATTTTGAAAATGTCTAAGGTAGCTGTATTACTACATTCAGCTTTGAATAAACTTATGACTGAAATAAAAAAGAGCACAGAAAAATCTGAGCTCTCAGAACAAATGTGGCACTTGAACATAAGCAGTTTTACTTTTGTAGTTAAAGCATTTCCTGTTTTCATCTTTATCTCGCTCTGGCAGTGTCATAGTGCAAAAAACCCTAAGGGTTTTAAGAATATGCCTTGCTAAGTATAGACTCTTCATCTTAGAAGTGACTGTTACAGTACATCAGTATTTGGAAACATAAACTAGTAGATCAAACATGGAGTCTACTTCATTTTTAGGATTTGTTTCGCAGTTTTTGAAACACAAGAAGTTAAAAAAGCATGCACTTAATTTCCAAATTACAGGAATTTCTGACTTGTGTTTTGCTGTTGTAAAGAAAACCAGTTGTCATTTGAGATTTTTTTTTGTTATGGTTGTCTGTTTTGAATAATCAAAGAAAAATGAAGATAAATACTTAAATGAAACTTTTTTCCTGTTATGTAGCAAGCAGGTACCTATGCTCCTCTGACAGCAGAGAAGTCATTTCAGTGCACTGGTTAGTTTTCATGCAACTGATGTACAAAGTAATTGCTGGGTAAAGATTGCCCTGAAGTGTGCCTGGGTATTGTTTCCCTTTGGCTGGTGTGCCAGCAATTATAAGGATTCCTCCTGAAGCTGTTAAAGTATGGAGGTGCCTTTCCTCTCTGTCCCAGTGAATTGCATAAAATCCTGCCTTACAGAGCTGTTCAGTAAACAGGGGAAGGCAGTGGCTAAAAGCTGGCCCATCCTCCTCTTGATCTTCTGCAGAAGCATACTGCAATTCAGTCTTCCTGGCAGGAGGCGGTGGAGAACATTCGTTTTAATCACACACCAAAGACATTTTTGTGCTTGAGCATCCCTCCAGGAATAGTACTCTTCATCTCAGAGCTAAGTGACACAGCAGTGTACTGTGAACTCTTGGAAGAATATGCTGCAGCTTCCTCATTGTTTTGAGTTCATCCCAAATCAGGACGTGTCTTTGCATGGTGGGGCCCGCAGTGCACAGTCCATAAGGAGAAACCATGTGTGACTTCTCAGCAAGTGGCTCCTCTCCTGGAATACCCATGTGGCAAGCTGTGCAGGGGTTTATAGCAGGGTGATCCATCAGCAGAGTGATGTGTCCTGAGTGCAGAGGTTGATTTGCCTTTTGCAGAGGCTGCTTTGCCTTTTGATCAACTTGAATTCAAGCTCATCATAGCTGGGCACTTCACACGCAGTTCTCTGAGTCAGTTCACCTTAGGAGGGCAATTGGTCAGGTCTGAATAAAACTTTACATTTGCTTGGTAAACAAGTTCTTACATAAAAAGGCTTTACTGAGATAGGCATTGAAGCTACTGCTTATGGACTAATTTTGAGGCATGTTGTTCACTTTCAGCTAATACAGACTTCGAATTCAGAGTTGTCTGCTTCTAGAAAGAGGCTGAATGATTCTTGGAAAAGGCCACAGCCACACTAACTGTGCTGTATGGACACTGGGAGCCCTATATAAGATGGGGATTTTGTCAGAAATTGCAGGACTGGAGAGTAGATCTGAAAGCAAAATTAGGGACCACATGAAATATATTGCCAAGTAGAGTTAGAGTTACCAGACACCTTTGCTTAAGAGTTGCATCTTTCATGCTTTATAGATTGCCATGTAAGCTAAAGGGGATGTTCATCAATGGAGTCGACAGACAGCCGTGCTCTGGATTGGTTTTCAATATCCTTCAGTTCTCTAAAGTATATTTAGATGTCTATTTATGTAGCTGAGATGAAAACCAGTCAGAGTCCTCTGAAGATTTTGTGCTGTTTCTGGGTTTTGCTTGGAGATACAGCTTATATTGGTTTTTCCCAGAAGGAGGAAGTGTTTCTGTTTCATCCCTGTACTTTCCTTTATGATGCTTTGGACTTCCTTATTATTTGTTTCAATTTTGTATACCTAGCAGCAATCTTGGGAGAGTATCTGCCCTCGCATTCTCTACATGTGAATTTTTATCCTTTTTGAAGAGTATTAATAGTTCTCTGTTTCAAAATATCTTCACCTAACCGAAATAAAAAGATGAGATTGCTGCTGTGTGTTAAAGTGAGAATGGGATGGGTTCTCCAGGGCTACAGTTCAGTGATGCTTTGTTAACCAGCACTCAGCATTTCACAGGGGAACAATTGTAACTTTTCCATTAGGGCAAATCTCGTTTGTGGGTGTCCATGTTCATCTTTGTGCGAGCTATTTCTCTTTTGGTTTTGTTTCTGTACAGCTTTCAAGTTTCTTTTCCTTTCTTCCACAGAGGGGATTTCGTTTCCGATATGTATGTGAAGGGCCTTCACATGGTGGACTTCCCGGTGCTTCTAGTGAAAAGAACAAAAAATCATACCCTCAGGTCAAAGTAAGGACATAAAGCATTAATTTTGTGAAGTCAATGCAAGTGTCATCGTATGTATGTGTATAGGACATTATTGCATAGCAACATAAATTTGTATGAAGTTGCTCAAGACAGACTGCATTTCAATCCCAACATTCAAATTGATTTTGAAAATAAAGTTGTCCTATGATGTGTGGGTTTGTTTTGGCACCGTTTTTATCTGCCAGCAGTTGAGCAGTAACTTATTTGCACCTACTACCTCGCTACCAGTGTGCAGACTGATGGAGCTCTTCCTTAAGGTGCAGTTTTAGCAAAGCTTGACCTGCTCAGTTGCTCCATTTCCATTGCACAGCATGAGTCTGCTTAGTTATTCCACTCTAGTTACTTCACTCTAGGATGCTATTTACCAAGTTTCCCTTTTTTTTTCTGTTCATGTTACTCCCTTTTCAATATCTCTAGGGTACTCCATTCTTATGAACTTAATTCCTTTAAAGTCAATGTAGAACTTCTCATTTTAATAGGAGCAGTGTTATGTTCAGGTGTTCACTGAATTTTTTTTTGTGGGTTTTTTTTTTGCCCCCTGGAAAAAATTCAAGTATGTTAATCAAAGAAATGTTCTATGAAGGCACAATATGAAGATTAGAAAAGTGATTAATCATTTTGGAGTTGGAGAACTGCGTTTGTCTATGGTTCTCGCAGTTAATTTTTTTCTATGGAAGTCTGGAAAAGTTACACTGTGTCTTTGCAGTATTCCTTTTAATTTGAATGCAAGGCTGCACTGCAAATTCTCATGAGGAAAAGGGTTAAAGTATTCTAATTCTGGTGTTATTTCTTTATGTATTGTAATTTTGGTGTTCTCTTGCTCCTTTATGAGGGAAAAGGGGCAAGCAATAAACCTCTGCCTTGGTGTGTGCCATTCCTGGTCGTTGTCCTCAGTGTGTGTGTAGTTCATCCACAGTTCTTGGGAAAGGCTGGATTTGGAACAGTTGCATCTCCTAATGAATCAGTATAAGGATAACATAATGGAAGATAATCAGCACGGACTGAGGTAGCTTAGGCTGTTAGTCTTGTGAATTGAGAAGAAGCCAGGAAAGCTGATTTCATGTAGCCTTGCAAAACTCTTAGGAACAATTACTAGCCCAGGCAAATGATCTACTTGCTTTTCTCTTTCCTATTTTGAAAGTAATGATGAACTAATGAATGAAATTTCACTGGAATGATAAAATCATTTACTTCAATTGACCCAGATCTTTGGATTCCAATCCAACCTGTAATGGTAATAGAAGAGTTACGTTACAAAGGTGTGGTGGGTCACACAATCCATGACAAGGAGTTTTACAGGAAATGGAATTTCTCTTTGAGTAAACTAGAAAGCAGACTATTCTTTGGCTTTCCATCAAACCTTCTAATTTCATTGATCATCACTTTTTAATTTCATCTAGAGCTTACACACAGACATCCCTTCCCTCCCATCCTACTGTGTGCATCTGGGGTTTTTTTTCTAGTACAAATCCCCACATGGCAACACCTGCTGGGAGAGGCTGGCAAGGGAACACAAGTAAATTCCTCAAGGCCATTGCTTGTTAGTGCCTGTTCTTGATTCAAGTGGTGCCAGTAAAGACAGAAGTGTTTCACACCTTTTCCTGTAAGTCTTTTCTGTGTTTTGTCAGAATGTGCTCACTTCAACTAACTGAGGGGAGCACAATTGGAAATTGCAGTTTTTTGTTGTGTTGTGTATTTTTTGTTTTGTTTTGATTTTTTGGTGTTTTTTTTTTTCTATTTTACTCTTGTGCCAGTGTTTTTTGCTATAAAACTTAAATTAGTTTATCACAGTGCAGTGAAAGGACAGTAGCATGAGCTTGGGCTGTATGTAAGAAAGGGAAGTTTTGTGACAGATCTTTAAACCCTTGGCTATGGTGTGGTCAGTGCAGCTCTCATTGGGATCTGCTTTGTGCTTGGCCAACTCCCTCAAAATTTACTAGAAGCTACCACGGCATGTCCTGAAAATAAACATCCTCAGTGCACAAAAACCCATTGCAGTCTCCCTGTTGTGTTTTCATAGCATGATGGGTTGGAGGCTAAAAGAAAACACATTTATGGGATTTGACCTCTTGCATAATGTGCGCTGTTCAATTTCACCCTTTTTTTTTCCTCCCTGCAATGTCACTAACTTGTATCTAAGCTGGAACACAGGAAGACATACCTCTCATGTAAATGCTGGGGTGTTGAAGACTTTGCTGTGTCTCTAATCAAGATGTTTCAGTATTTAATTACATTTTTCACCTCTTCCTATATAGTGTATTAGTAGATGGTGTAGGTCAGGAATTAATGTAGCAGTTCTACAATGCCAGTCTTTACACTTGAAACAAATCTGCCCTGGCCAGCAAGGTGGAATTGATGTAAAACCTCTTATTTAACAGAACAATCCTGACTAATGGATTCTAGATAATAGTGTGTATTTCTCTATAATATCAAAAATTGGATTAATTTATCTTAATGATTGTGGAATTATGTTCCTTTGTTTAGCCCTGTCTTTGCTAACAGTAATCCTAATATGTAGAAAACATCTTGCATATTCAGAGGATTCTGTATAACTTTGCATGTCATTATGGAGAGCAGAGAAGTTGTAGATAATAAATATGTTACAATGAAGTTAGGTTTCATGATTGCAACCAAAAATTCTTCATTTAAATTTTATTTTCATCCACTTAGTATAAGTAATACAATGCTGGAAAATTTTACTGTCTAGAACAGTTGAAATCAAAGCTGCTGAACTGCTTTATTCATCATTACTTTTTTGTGCAGGGGAAAAAGCAATCAGTAGTATAAAAAGAAAGGATAAAACAGCAAAGTCTAATACTATCACCAGCATACTTAACTATCTAAATTTTTTTTTAATTTATAATTTGCATGGGTTTTATATATTTGAAAAAACGTGAGGAAACGCATGCAGAAAACTTCCACTGGCCTTACACATTTATCATGTGTGTCCTGATCTTGCACACTGCTGTTACTGTGGGCAGAGCCACGTTTTACACTGAAGTGCTGGATCCAGTTACAGGTGTGACAAGAACTTGCTGAAGACAGAGGAGTGAAGGAAATGCCCTGAATTTTCATCTCCTTGGGAGCAAATCTACGTGGGTGGCTGCAGTCTCTAGTTCTTTGTGAGCTGGATGTAAATGAGCTCCAGCCCGGAGTTCAGAGGTGTGCCCGAGCTAAAGAGCACCATCTCTCTGCACAAGAGTTCGGGCGTGGAGCACTTTGATTTGTGAGTCGAATCTGCACACCAGTTAGGCAGCCCTGAATAGGCTGCCAGGCACTGACAGAACTGCCCAGCCAGGCATGTCCTGGGGCTATCCCAAATTATACCTCGGTTTGGAGATAAGAGTTCTTCTTGAAATCAGGGATTTCAGCACATTTTCTTCGAGTTCAGGAGGAGAATTTATGGAAAAATAATCAAGTTACTTTGCTGATGAGCCTTGGTAACAAAAGGAGCATATTTATTTGCTTCCATCCCCCCAGTAGGAATTAAATGCAAAGTGACACAGATTGCTGATTACAAGTTAAAAAATCACCTAACAGCTGAATTAAGGAATAAACATGAGACAAGAATAAGCAGGCTCTTTGGTATAAATCTTTTCCCTTCTTAAAAATCTGTACTGAATCAAATTCAGCCAAAGCTAAATTCAGTGAGATTTGAGCTTTTTTACTGGTAAGGCTGATTTGGCTGAATAGAAGGCACTGAATCTCTTTAGCTGGGCTTGTAAAGCAGAGCACCTAGCTCCATATTTTTGTCATCAGAGTGACCTCACAGTCAGAGGATTAAATCTTCAGCTCCCATTGGTTTAAATTACTTTACATTGCTTTTTCTTAAGTCTATTAAGTAAGTATTCAGTTGCCAACACGATTCGTACCACACCTGAAATATTTTGTCTTTAATTAGCAACTGAAAAAAAGAGATACTGCTCTGTAAAGGCAGGCTGTTTATAAAGAGTGAGTGATGCCTCATCTTTGGAACACTTCTTGTACATGTGTACTGAGGACAGCAGGAGTCACACTGAAGGATAGGCAGGGCTGGGGCTGCACTTGCTCTAACAAAGGGATTGGAGAGAGAAATAGATGCTTTTGTAATGTTGGTGTTGCAGGTTTGAGTGGTCTTTTCCATCATTCACTCCTGTTGTTGACCAGTTGGTTTCATTTCTTTCTTGTACGAGTAACCGAAAAAAACATCTTTGAAGTATGAAAATGTTTTTATAAAGTTTTTGTAACGTTTCGGAATCTTTCAAAATTAGCTGGGATCTGGATTGCAGGAGGACATGAAATAACTGAAAAAACTTTCTACTCTTGTTTTGAAATTGACTCAATTTCGAATTCACAGGGTCCTTTTAATCTTTCAGACAAATCTCTCAAACAGAGCAGATAAATGTAAGCCTGCAGCCTTTTAAATTTACCAGATCAGATGAGTACTGCTTCAGGTACAGGATGTAATCAAGTATTACAGCTATACTCTGCCCAGGAGCTCCTTCTTTTCTTTTTTCCCCCTCACCTTTAATTGGAAGTTCAGTAGCTACTTTTTGGATCACAGCTCTGATTTTGAGCTGTACAGCATCCACATGCTATCTCCTCCTTATGCTGAGACTGGTTTTGTGTAAAAACTATAATCCCTATTCAGCATTGTAACATACCTTCTACCTTTCCAGGCTTTTCACAGTTCCTGTGCAAAAGCTGATAGTTATTTGTATACCTTAGTGCCAGAATTATTTTTAAATTATTCTGAAATTGTGGCATGGCTCAAGGACATTGAAAAGTTAATTTCAGACTTAATTTATGGTACATAAGGATATTTAACTATTCAGACTATTTTCCTAGGCACCAAGTTACCACAAATGACTCAAAATCAAGTAGGAAAGTCTGTCTATAAGAAATAAAGGTAGAGGACAGTTGAGAGACATTCTGTCCCCTTTGCAGCATAAGGGTATCAGACTGGGTGACAAAAATAGCCCTTTCTTGCCTTATGACCTACATACATTATGTTTTAAGAGCCCTTTTCTCTCTCTCAGATTTTTCCCCTGAGAGTGAGAGAGACTGCAAATATCATGCTAATCTGAGTAACAGGAGCAGATTGCAATCTGGTTACCACTGCAGTTCTGTGTTGTGCTTTCAGAGGCTGGAAAGTCCTTGAAGTGCAGTAGTCCTGCCTCCAGTTTCACTGTGGTTTCTACAGCTGATGAAGGATTGTCTTGAACTTTTCTGATGTGATAGTAGAAAATAGATGTTATTCATAGTGAATATAACACTAGGGATGTACTGACAGCTTTGTATTAGGGAAAGACTTATTGAGTGAGGGGTAAAATGGAAAGAATTTTTTTAAAGCTACAGTTTTGAAAAGTTAATTGTAGCAGTGATGGTGACATACTGTAGCACCAAACACATTTTTATTTACAGATGGCTTTGTGAAAGGTACTTAGGAATTTTCTCCCTGCTGGTAAATGACAGAAATAGTCCAGCAGTGATTATCCTGCATCTCTGTACTGTTTCAGTCCAGATTTCAATGTGGAAACAGGAGGGAAGCATGAGCACCCTATGTCTTGTATTTTAGAAACTGCCACTTGTAAAATGCACATTATTGCAGTATTATACAGTTAACTACCAGGAGTGGGTAATGAGAGGGCTTTTGCACGCCTGCTCCCCCTGGAACAACTTTTTCATAGTTGGGATTTTTTTGCTTTCTGCAGTGAATAAGAAGGCAGGGAGGGCGTGCATTGTACATATGCAAAGTGTTTCAGCTGTGATGGAATGGATTCAAGACAGGGGTTAACTGGAGTGAAGAAAGCTAGCAGGACTCAGTAATGTGGTGAAATTGAGGCAATCCTTCACTATCAGCACTTTATCAACAATATAACCTTAAATATTCAGTTCATCACTGATTCATCACTTTAATGTTTATCGTGATCCTTTAATACCTTGGTTGATTAGATCTATAAGCTGCTGTAATACAAAGAACCTGGCCCAAGGCAAATTAGAAGAAAACTTAGAGGAGGAGGGGGGAAAGCCCAACATTGATAAAAGGGTTAATTAAATGATTTGGAAGGGAAGGTAATGTTTGCTTTTTGAAAAGTGGGGTAATTTTATGTTCAGCATAATTTGAAAGTGGTGCATAACCCATAACTGCCTTGGAGTGAGGAAAGAAAATGAAGTTCTAAATAATACATATAAACCAAATAACTTACCAGTATGGTATGTTACTAGTAATTTTAGATGTGTTTTTGAGGCTTTTTTTTTTTTTTTTATTAAAAGCTGTTAAGAATGTATGGTGATTAGAAACTGTGGCAAGGGGAAAAAAGGCTTTGTAGGCTTTCAGAGTTGGGTATATGAAAGAAAGCACACAGTTTATCATAGTTCTACTCCAGCAAAATCCGAGGTGGGAATTCATTACCTATCCTTGTGTATGCTTAAGGGAGATATTTACTGGGACTGGGTAGCATGTGTTGATTGAACTAGCAAAATGCCTGTTAATATAGAATTTATTCACTGTAAAATCTCTACCTGAGGAGACACTGTAATGCAGCCAAAATGTTTTATAGCCATCATAATGTTTAAAAATAATTTTTAAAGTCTTTCTGAATTGGGCGAAACAATGCAGGATTTTTAGTTTAATACACGTATTTTGTCTATGCTTCTTAACAGGTAACAATGTTTATTGTGAATTCAGTGTACTGATTGAAACTTAGGGAGAGCAATGTGGAGTAAATGGCCAGAATGTAAAACTGAAAATCATGGTCTAGGAAACAGATGAGGCTTTCCTTTAGCTTTTTTTGGTCAGTACTTCTGCCATTTGCATGTCAGGTTTAATTGCAAAAGGAAATGATGATCTGGTACAGTAAGTTTGCCATCTGTATTCCATGAAGAAATGCATAAACATTTCTCCCATATAAACTTGGTTGTACTTAACTGACAGAAAATACTCACCTGGAGTCATTACTTGTTCCATTTTAAAAAGAGTAAGCAATCTCTCCCACATTTTTTCTATATTCATTTACAGATCTGCAATTATGTTGGACCTGCAAAAGTAATAGTCCAGTTAGTAACTAATGGGAAATACGTCCACTTACACGCTCACAGCTTGGTGGGTAAATTCTGTGAAGATGGAGTGTGCACGGTTACTGCCGGACCCAAGGACATGGTTGTAGGGTAAGTCTGGGGACTGCTCTGGAAATCTGAGCTGTGGGGGAAGCATCAGGACCGTAAAAAGCCATACAGAAATATTCCTAAGAGGCAGCTCTGCACCTCTCGTCTCTGCGCACAGATCTCTGGCTGGTTTATATCATAAACAGAAAATTTAATGGGGTTTTTGTTCACCTTTGTAGAATTTGCCCTAAGCAAGCTAAATAAATTTAAATAACTTATTTTTACTTTGAATTTGTACAGTTGGTGTGCATTCCAACTTTGTATTGTAAGTCCATTCTTTAAAAGAAGTAGTTTTGATCAAAGAACGGACTAAAATTGGTGTTATCGTTCTGTTTCCTCTCTGATCAATATTTTACTTTTATTGAAACCTGTCAATAGAAATGTAATGAGAAAAGCATTTAAGAAAATAGGATTAGTAAATTTGAAATTAATGCAGGACAGGTATAAACATGAAAATACTGCACAAGTCAAACTTTTAAAGTCTGAAGCACAAAGATAGTAGTGAAATTGTAGTTGGCCTGTTCTTGTTTAATTTGAAAGAATAATTGTTTATATCGGTAAATGAAGCTAAAGCTCCCGACCATGTTCTGAGGCTTAGATCAGGTTTCATGCTGGCTGTGAGTTTTAGTTCTGTGATCTCAAGAATGTCTTTGTTGGTGAAGATGATGAAGTTTTAAAAGCTGAGAAGGTTGGGAGAGAGAGATTCTTTTAAACTATAACTTTTGATGTCCAAGCCCAGTGTACAGACTTTACCGCGCACAACAATTTAAATAGCTTTATTTCAAATGTTCCTTTTCATCTTGAAAAGTTTGGCTCATTTTCTAACCTGTCTTGTTTTTCATCAGATGTTTAGAACCAGCTTTCCTGTCCTCACTTGACCCAGATGAAAATTGAATTATTGTCTTGTTTTCATACTTCCAGATCTAATTGATTTTTCAATGTTCCAGCAGATTTTTACGAATGCACACCTTGTAGTATGGAAATTTTCATTCAAATAGATACCCAAAGTGTCTCACAGAATGACCAGAGCTTTGGTTAAAACATTTTATTTGGAAAATATTGCACTGTTTTCAGCTTCTTAGCTTGCTCTCCAGACCATTTTCAACAGATGGAGCGCACTCTGAGCAGTTGCTCTGCTTAACAGACATACGGAATGACATATTAATGTCATTGCCAAGATGCAGCAAACGAAGTGTGACTACCAGATTTTCCAATGTTTTGTTAAGTTGCCTTCCCAGTGGAAGTCTGAAACCTGACAGATTACTACTTATGCCATAGGAAAGTGCAACCATATGATCGCTGTCATATAATGGTGCACATTTTACAGATTTTTATGGTCTTGACTGAATTTTTCTTGATGGACAATTCCCTCTCAAACCCTAATAGGGCCTAAGTAAGCCTGTAGAGTCCTTCTGTAAACTTGGGTTGTGTAGCTGCCTGCTGCAGGTCTGGCCTAAAGCATCAAGAAAATACTTCCCCCAATCAACATTTGGCAGGTTTGCAAATCTTGGAATACTTCATGTCACGAAGAAGAAAGTGTTTGAAACTCTGGAAACACGCATGATAGATGCTTGCAAGAAGGGATACAACCCAGGACTCCTGGTGCATCCGGAACTCAGCTATCTGCAGGCAGAAGGATGTGGAGACAGGCAGCTAACTGGTATGTGGAAATGATGGCCTGGATTTAACTGGGCTTTTATTAAAAACAAACTGAGCTTCTGAAAACACAGATTCCTAGCTAGAAAAAGACCTTGTGTAGGACAACAGCCAACATCTATGTGCTTTTGAGAGATGGTATGTTGTTGCCGTGTTTTAGGGGATCTGAAAGGAGTCTGCTGTCAATGCATACATGAGAATGGAGAAGCTTCCTTCCACCACTGCCTGTACCAACCTTTGCACCTGTATTCCATTGCTCTTATACTGTTTAATAAGCTCTTAAATAGATGAATTTTGCATTATTGCAGCAAGACATGATAGTCTTAATTAACTTAGGGACCTCCTTTTGAGAACCCTGTTTCATTCAGCTGCATTTCACCCATATCACTGTAAAACCTGCAGTCTGCATTGCTTTCAGGTACTGTATAGAGGGGACAGCTGTCTCTTTGTCACTCTTAACGCCAGGAATTCTGGTGTCTTTAGTGGTGGCCTTCATCCTTTTCACAACCATTATAAATTGAGATCAGAAGATAGTAATTTTCTGTCTGTCTTTTAGTTATATAACTTAAATAAGATCTGCTGCGCAAACTGCAAGATGAACGCAGTGTAATTTAAACAGCTGCTCCACTCTGCCTAGAAAGGGAAAACCCAATGGATGCTAAATGTAAAAGAAGACACTGCCTCGCTATTCATGCCTTTGGATGTTTGTTTGTTCTTTCTGTTTTCCTAAGGATGCCCTACCCTTTGTGTTAATTCCTCTGTCTGTCAATTCCAGAACGGGAGAGAGAAATCATCCGCCAGGCAGCCATCCAGCAGACCAAGGAAATGGATCTCAGCGTGGTGCGGCTCATGTTCACAGCCTTCCTTCCCGACAGCAACGGCAGCTTCACGCGGAAACTTGATCCCGTTATATCAGATGCGATATATGACAGCAGTAAGTATGTTTGGCTTTAATTACTTCTTCAGTAAGGAGCAGGCTTTTGTACACACAGAAATGACAGGTAGATATTGCTGTACATCGACTCATCGAGCCCTGCCTGCCTGGTATTTGAT
Source organism: Certhia americana (assembly GCA_018697195.1). NCBI lineage: Eukaryota > Metazoa > Chordata > Aves > Passeriformes > Certhiidae > Certhia > Certhia americana. The sequence continues at coordinate 17,608,197 of CM031860.1, forward strand.
GAATAACAAGTAGCCCGTGGATAATTAGCCCCATGTCTGTCCAAGTACATATAATATCATTCTGGTTTTAATAGATGGTGATGTAAGCCACAGAGGAAGATTTTATTTGGTGTTAGCATGTTTAATCCTGCCACTTTTATTATGAGAATTTTGTGAGTTCTTGTTTATATCCATAAGAAGAGCTTGAATTTTGCAGAGTTGCAGAGTTTTTCAGTTGCTTTCTGTGACAGTGTTTGTTACATGAGATGTGAGGAAAAAAAATTACTTTGCTTCTGTCTTTGTTGAGAATTTGACACCTTTCAATTTTGCAGACCATCTGCTTGTCCGTATTTTAAAAGCTAACACAACCAGATTTTTCTTTAGATCTGTCTTAGATAAAGCATTCCTGTATATGTCTTGTTTCTAAGTGAATTTTTTCACTTTGTGTTTTCCCCTGTGCTGTTAAATTATACTGACTCATCTTACTTGAACCCTTTCTGCTGCCTGGCTTTTCTTTCCTGAGGCTGTGGATTCCCATGTTCTTGGTAGTCATTCTGTAATGACTCAGAAAAAGTACCTTTTCTTTTATATATCTATATTATTGCTTTTTAAGGACAAAGTCTAGATCAAAAGGTATTAAGTGCAACTCTTCTACTATAGTCTATGCCTTGCTGTTAATTGGGAAATGTAGTGAGGTCAAAAACTTTGATTGTCTTTCATATGAAAAGCCCTCGATTTATTAATGTTTAAAAAAAACACAGACAAATTCAGGTAGGTTGTATTGGAAGCTTGTCTTTCTATTGCATTTCTGCGTGTTGTGCTTGTTTGGGTTTTTAAAGTCTAAATCTGTTACAAAAGTAAGTGAGGTTTTTTTTTCATTTTCCCTTTCAATAGAAGCCCCCAATGCCTCCAACCTAAAAATTGTAAGAATGGACAGAACAGCAGGGTGTGTGACAGGAGGGGAGGAGATTTACCTGCTCTGTGACAAGGTTCAGAAAGGTAAGTCACAAGTATTGTAAGGCACACCAGGGTGCTCATCTGGAGTACACATGAAGCCTGCTGTGCTGTCTTTAGTGTTATCCCACTCTGATAGTGCAGCAGGATTTGTAAGCACTCGGCCTTTCTGGGAATCAAGGCAGCAGTCCAGAGATTTAATAAAAATAGTCTGTTGTAAAGCAAATTCAGTTTCTTTTGCCTCCACAGAGACCATATGATCACCTTTGTTCTTCTCAAGTTTCTGCCCTTGCCAATGTTCTGGAATTTTGGGGGGTGGTGGGTACTGGGTGATGTTTGACTCCATTAACTAACACCTGCTCTGAAATATTCTAAAGTTTCTGATTTATTATTAAGCTCATGATTGTAAAGAGTAAGTACAAGTGTTCTATGTTACCTGTGGATGGGAGCTTAATGTGTTCAGCACTGCTGCTATTAACTTCCATTTTTATGTAAATGCTTATGGTAATGGCTAAATATGGTCGGTTATATTTGGGCTAAGTAAAAAGAAAAAAGATGGGAGCAATGTCAATCCTTTGTATTTTTCAGCTGCAGGTAGTACTTGGGACACCCTGGTGTAAATCACATGGTAGAGTGGGTGCCCTGTTCTCATCTCTTTGGAATCAGTCCCTGCTCATGTTGTTAAAACCACAGTGACATTTTCTGTTGGTGCAGGCTGTCCTTTACCATCTATCTTTCTTGTAAATGCCCTTCTACCACTTAGGGAAGAGAGAAAGCTTTGGGGGCTTTTCGGGACTTTGGAAGAACTAATTTCCTTTAGTAGTGCATCTGCCCTCTGCCATCAGGAGGGACTGAGATAAAACATAACTCTTACGCACAAAATAAATAAATAAATGTCTGACTCAGTGGAAGCCCTGAGGTGGGGTTTCCCCTCAGCCAGACTGGGGTTTCCCCTGACCTCACTGCCTTCAGAAACCGCCTGCCTGAAGGAACTTGAGCATGCAGGACAGCAGGACTGGAAGTGGTGGTTCACAGTCTTGAGACTAGCAGGTGGGGGAACAAGGGAAGCAGTCTGTCTGCTACAGAAGCCTGTCCTGCATCAGTTGCCCTAAGAGAAAATAGGCTTTTTCTAGCTTTTTTACTCTGGGAGTGCTGTGGAAGGAATTTACTAGTAGGATGCTTTTCCTAAAAGTATAAATAAATAAATACAAAGAGAATGAAAGAAAATTTGTTTAGAGGAGCAGAAGTCAAATGCCATGTTTCTGGCCTGTGCCCTTTGGAGGGTGAAGGATCCCTGCTGACACGCTGCTCATTCACACCCCCAGATGTCTCTGAGCTGCAGCTCCACCGTGGCACTCTGCCAGCAGCAAGCGGAACTTGAACTGTGGCACTTCAGGTTTTGCTACAGTTTTTTGAACTGAAACTGTTGGAGGAGAGAGGGTGGTTTCTACATTTCATGCTTCAAGTTCTCCCCTCCTTACATGTCTGTTCCAAATAAGGCTCCTCTGGAATATTTTATAACCCTAGAATAGGAAGATGTGAACCTAGTTCTCTTTTTACAGCTCAGTAAATAGCAACTTCAGTGAAGTCATTAGGATTAGGCTGGTGTAAACTTGATGTTAAAAACGGGTTATTTCTGCTGTTTTCTGTCATGGTTTGAACGACAGGTGTCTACTAAGGAAGGCAGGAGCCTCCCTTGGAATGGAGAATTTAAACCCCCTCCCTGTGAATAATTATAACTTTTGAAATTAAGGGGCTCTCAGGTGAAGATATGGGAATAGGCATAACAGTTCTTTATTAGGCGAACTAAAATAAACAATAAAACCAAAACACATGCAGTATTACAAAGGAGAAAAATAAATAAATATACAAACAAACTCAGAGACAGAGTCAGGATACAGCCTGACACCCTGTGGGTCAGGGTGTTGGTGGCAGTCCCATTCCATGGTGGCTGCAGTCCTAGTGGCAGATGTGGCTCTGTTGAAGTGATGTTCCCGTAGAAAGAGTGGAGTTCTTTCACTGAAGGTCCAGTGGTGATAGATGGGCCTGGTCTTCTTCTGAGAATCCAGTGGAAAGGCTGACTTGGTGTTCCAAATCTCAGATTTTTACCCAGGTAAAAAAGGTAAAAACCTGGATTTTTACCCAGGTAAAAATTGGCTCCTCCCCCTGGCTGGAGCATTTCCCAATGGGATGCTGTAATTCCATTAGTGAGACTCAATGGCTCATTAGCAGAAGATCTCTCCCTGGAGGGAGGCTGGGTTGTGGAAGAGATAAGAAAACTGCCCCAGCAGGTTTATTGACAGTTGGCCATTGACAGACAATTACACCACCCCCACACCCCAGTTTCTTCAGAAGGTGATAGAATACAGAGTTTTGGTTACATTTTGCACTGCAACCCATGACATTTTTCATAAAACAGATAAAGGTAATTAATGTATTTTGTAGTATTTTTGTCCAGCCAAAAAGTAAGCATGCTGATTTTTATCTGAAATAGCCATAGCCAAAGTTTAAACAAATGCACAAACATCCCAGAGTGTTTCTTTCATTCTTTGCAGATGATATTCAAATACGTTTCTATGAAGAGGATGAGAATGGTGGTATGTGGGAAGGCTTTGGAGATTTTTCTCCTACGGATGTACATAGGCAGGTAAGTAACAGAGGAATTGTCCTTTTTTAATGATTCTCCCACCTCTGTAAGATAGGATATATCCTAATATTATTATATATATGTGTGTGTATTGTGTTATTATATATAATTGTAATTATATTAGTATTATATTCTAGTTTGTAAATTATGTAAAAGCATCTGTATTCTGTACTGATCTCCTCTTTGGCTCATTGCTTCCTAATAATAATAAAAACTTCACAGTTCTTTTATGATATCTGTTAGGTAACTAGGAATACAGTGGAAGGAAATTGGGAGAAAGGCCCATTGCTTTAACATGCACCCCCTGTAAATTGGGATAGGATATGTAAACATATATCTGAGAGCTCCTGTGGACACACTGAGAAAGCCACAGAAAAGATGCTAAAGGATGAGGGGAAAACAGTACAGTAATGACATATGGGATGTGGTGGCACTTAGCATGGCAGTTCTGTCTTTCCCAAAAGGCTTTAGGAGTCAACCTCAGAAGTGAAACTGAAAACTAAACTGGAAGTTTATTGTTGTAACAGTAAACTGGGAAATGGAAGTTTATTGTTGCAACAGCCATTTGCTCTGAACTTTTCCCTCCCAAGCCCTAAACCAACGCCTTCAAAGTAGCACAAATGTAAAAGCCAAGTTGTCAAAAGCCATGCTTTGTAATAGATATGCTTATCTTTGTTTCCTTCACAGTTTGCTATTGTGTTCAAAACACCCAAGTACCGAGATGTCAATATCACAAAGCCAGCATCTGTATTTGTACAACTGCGTAGGAAATCGGATCTAGAAACAAGCGAACCAAAGCCTTTTCTCTACTATCCAGAAATCAAAGGTAACTCATTAAACCCGTTTTACAGATTGGGAATGGAAACTGTAGGGTCCCTAGGAATGTTTTTAATAAGAGAGAACTGGTTGGGTGAGGAATTTTTGGGTTTAGCTGTCATTTTTAGAAAATGTATTTTCCTCCTTGTTTTGGGCAGAGTAAATATGCAGTGTGGTAGGTTTATGATGGGTTTTGTAGGTGGTGTTGTAGGACTGTCAGGCAGTAAATCCATGAGTATTTTCTGAGTGAGGCTTGTTCCTTGCAGATTCCCTATATGCACATATGCCTGTCCATACAGTAGATGGCACTCTTCCTCTGAGTTTCTGCCAAATAATATCTGAAGAGATTTTACTGTCAGTACTTTCAGATGAAACCCTAAACCAAAACCTGTTTGGTGCGTGGTGGAAAAGGTACATATTTTGCAGTTCTCACCTTTTACCATCATGCCAATGTCAGTAATGTTTCTGAATTTTCCAGCTGCCTGTACTAGTTAAGTAAGCCCAAGACATTTCTTGTGAGAGCGGGGAAAGTGGTGTTTCAATCTCGTTTAAAATTTTAGTTAATTAGTAGAAGTAGAATAGTCATCATTGGACCTGCTTCCTAAATTAGTGAAAAGAAATTTAATCAGCGGATCTGTGCCCTTTGAAGTCTGCACTTGAAGTGTTTGATGGGAATGGCATTGACAGTCATGGTTTTAAATACCAATAATATGGATGATATGGAAATGCCTTGAGGCCCAAGTCATAATTGGTGTTTCATTGTGTTAAGATTATCTTTCTGCTTAGAAGTTTACCTGCCTGCAGGTTACATTACTGAATTCTAATCTTGAATGTTTTCTGTGCCTGTCAAATCAAATCAGTTCCCTGTCAAAGTCTCTGAAAAAAATGTGTATTAGTTGTGAGGGACTCAGGACATCTGAGGAGGGAGTAGTAGTGGTCCAAGTGAGACTGTTTCACAACTGTTAGAATAAAAAAGCAGAAAGTATGAATTCACAAAAGCTTCCAGAGTTGCCAGAGGATTTCTTCTTGGTAATGATTTCAGGAACCTCTTGCACAAGTGTTAAGGGAAGTGAAGTATTTGGCTGCAGAGCAAAGTTGCCAGATTTGAGGCAAACCTCTTTTATGTGCCTCTTAATTGAGTAAAATTAATTCAATATTATGTGCATTTTCAGATCCCCTATATGACCTCATCGTGAAATTACCATTTAGGAATGATACTTTTCCCTTCTTGCAGATGTTCCCACAAACTTAGACACATGTATGTGGGTTTTTTTGTGTTTCTCTGACTAAATTGCTCTCTAGAGTTTTCTCTCCTCGTCAGTGTGAGTATGCCTGCTGTGTGCATGCATACATACTTCCACATCATGTGTACCTGGAAACAATGCACGTGGCTCTGGCAGTGTACTGTCTCATGTAGTCAGCTGTCTCACCTGATGCACTGACTGATGTGCCTGTGCATGAAATTTCTTTTTGTCATATGGCTGTTGAAAATTACTAGATGTTTTATTAAACAAATGGTGTTTTGTTCTTTTCTTCAGTTCTACTAGATTTTAACCCATGTAATGTTTGTATCCCTATTTTTGTAGCTCTTGTCATGACATTTTCACTTTCCCCACTCATTGGGATAGTCTTTTTAAATCTTCATGATTTGTTTCCAGGGAGACTAAGTCTTATTTTGTGCTTACACTATAAAATAAGTTTAGGCTTTTATTTTTTCTCCTGCTACTCAGCATGGTTTGACAGTAATATATCCCTGCCTGAAAATAATTAGTCTTCGTTCTAGTGGCTGTTACGGTATTTTAAGTAAATCATTTCAAGCAGGCATGGTTTTCACCATTTCTTGCCCTCCTTTAAACAGAAGTTTGAAGGGCACTGCAGGTACTCTGCACTGTTGAAACTCAAAAGTGCCTTGTGATCTTCTGATAAGGCTCCCTTTCTGAAGCAGATCTGCTTGGGAAAAGAGCCTGTGCTTGTACTCCCCAAAGGCAAATTTTCTTCAACAAATTTGAGGTTTGGGGTACTTGTGCTGATTCATGACTTGGCTTAGACGTTGAAGAATTTTGGTACCACTAATCTCCAGGGCTCTATGTACACGAGACACTTTTGAAGGAAGCTCTGAGCCCCCCAGGACATCTCATGGGTGCCCCAAGTCTGAGCACAAGGCAGTGATGCAGCTGAAGAGACCAAGCAGGCCCAAGCAATTCTGCTGGTCTGACTGGGGACTTGGCACTGGGTTGTTTCTCAGAGGAATTCTCTCTGCTCTCATATATACAAAGATTTTCTGCTATTTGGAGCTTGAGGAAAGTTGACTCTTCTACGACACTTTGCATTTTCCTTTATTAACTGGTAACTGTAGAGACACTTTCTGTATGCACACCCTGTGCTGTGTCTGCCACCAGCAGGACTGACTCCCTGTTCTCTCTGTTCCTTCTGTCCCAGATAAAGAAGAAGTGCAAAGGAAACGACAGAAGCTCATGCCAAACTTCTCTGATGGCTATGGTGGAGGCAGTGGCACCGGAGGTGGTGGCATGTATGGAGGGGCAGCTGGGGGTGCTGGCTCTGGTAAGGCAGCAGTTTTGGGCAAAGAGGGAGAAGGGTTCTACTTTGAGAGCAGGACAGATGTTTATGCTGATTCTTAAAATGTAAAGAGGATTTTGTCTCCTAGGCACATAAGATCTGACTCTGTTGCCTTTATTTTACTGTTACTCAATTCAATCGAGCATCTCCTTATTCTAAACATTTCATCATCATGTTTGCCTTCCCTCTTTGGAAGCTTTGTTGCTTCCTAGGGCCTTGGAGGCACTGAAATTCATGAGACTGCTCAGGTAAATATTATTTTGGGTGTCCAAAATTAAATAGGTTCTGAATTGTTTCTTGGACCACAAGTGGAATTTGGCAAATTAACCCTGTTCGTGCAAAGAACTGTTAAAAAATTGGAGATACTCTTCAGTAAATTTTCTGCTGTGCTCTCTTTTGAAGTCAGTTTATCTGATATGCAGGATCATGAGAGCATTGCTTTGGTTCTTGCAGCAGAGCATTAAAAACCTATAGGTCAGCAAATGTCACTTGAACCACAGCCCTTTTTTTAGAGCAGGGAATAGAGCAGCAGTTTTCAAATTGCTACATGTGTTGCTGGCAGCACATGTATAGCAAAACACCAGAATACAAATGTGTTGTAATCACAAAGATTCAAAAGCACAGAGGCAGCTTGTGATGTCTCAGTTGGTTTTTAGAGGAAAGACACAGTGATACTTTATTTGTGTGGTGTTATGGATGTTGGGTTAAGAGAAAGTGTCACTAGCCAACCACCTAGAATTTCTTTGGATTTTTGAAGGGGTAGGAGAGAGCTCACCTGTAGCCTGGAAAATTAATTGGATGGAATAAAGCAGAAGGTATGCAGAAAACAAAAACTCGGTTCTTTAGGTTCAGTGTTCTTCTAGATGGTGTTCTCATTGTTTTAGGATATAATTCTATTAATTCATAATTTTTTTCCTTTCTTTAGGGTTCAGTTTTTCTTCATATGGATACTCTGCTTTTGGAGGGATGCATTTCCATCCTGGCACAACGAAGTCCAATGCTGGCATGAAACATGGTAACAGCATAAATGTCTTTCTTCCAACAGTTGAATTGAGTTTGACCTGTATTTTCTTCTACAGTATAAGCCAAAGTGTCAGGCAGTTCTAGCTAAGCGAGCTGGAGCGGGCTCATCTCAAACCTCTGGCAGCAGAGAGGTTTGTGTAGCTCACACTGCCCTGCTTCTCTTTTTTTCCCCTCCAGGTGTAGTTCCTTCTTATTGTGCAATCCTGAGAAGCAGACACCAAAACCCTTCCATCTGCTTCTGTATTCAGTGTATTGTTTCAAACTTGCATTTGCTTGAATGTGCTCATTAAAGATGACCCAAGGGCTAGACCAAAGAAAATGTATCTTCCTTTGTTGCCATGGTCTGGTACTACCTCATAGCCCAGAGAAATCAATGGAAAATATTAAGTTAATAATAAGGACACTCTTGGCTTCCTAAAATAGGAAGGTAACTTCAGATGATTACTCCATAGGTATTTCCAGTCTCAGGGATGAATTTTCTGTTAGGGAAAAAAAATGTGTCTGAGTAATTATGCTAGATTTTGTGTGAGAACTTCAGACATATATTCTTGTACCATGAAAAGAGGCAAATCTTTTTTCTCTATATTTTTATATCTTTTTTTAATATATTGCAATATATAAAACTTTATTTCTAAATTAGAGGCTGTCAAAAACTTAACATCACTTTAGAGCAAGTCACATCACTGTGTCCGTCCATGTGCATTGGCATCTGGAATATTATGATTCATAATTTTTAGTGATAAGTTTTACATTGAAGTAAATTTTTGAATTCATTATTCAGGGTTTGGGTTTGTGTCTAGTTGAATTTTAGCATTTGTATTAAAAAAAGCAACAGTATTGGACATTAATGATTCTACTTTTTGTTAGAAGGTTTATCAAATTGCACAGCTGAACAAGACAGAAAGAGCTGTGATAAACACAGTGACGAATGGGACATGAAACGTGATGTGAAGGTGGAAACTGTGGAGAGGACTGAGTGCAGAACATCTGCTGTTAATGAGAAAAAGGAGGAGTCTGTTTTTTCCTGTGAAACTGAAGCAAGTAGAGCAGATTGCAGGAGGCAGGGTAAGTGAGCAAGTGAATGTATTTAGGGTTAATCAAACTGCAGTACTGCACAGCAAGCATTAAAGCTTTGGAAACTCCAAAAATGTCTGCTTGCTGATTTCAGAAAGTGGTAAATCCTCCTGGAGGAAACAGGAGGGATTCTGCTCCCCAGGATTTAAGGTCCCTCCCCATATCTAGTTCTGGATATAACCTTCCACCTTTGTACTGCCACTGGACACTTGAGCTTCTGCTTGTCATGCAAGGAGATGAGACAGCTTTCCCTCTGAGCATGCTTAACACTGCCTTTGAATAAACTTGTGTGAGGAAGGAACACTGCAAGCAGTGAAGGCACAGGGAATATAAGTAAGCAGTTGACTTGGCTTTTGATATTTGAGAGACTTTAGTGGATGAGTTAATGGATGTTAGTATGACTTGCAGTAAGTCTTCCCTGCAGCACTGTTGGATTGTGTGCAAACTAGCATTATAGGTTTGAATTTAAGATGTACCTGTTTCCATCTGGCAAATACACAGTAAAATAACTGCAGTAGCAAAATGTACACATCAAACTAATGCCTAAAATCTTTTGCTTTTTATGTATTTTTCGTTTATTTGTAGCTTTGTAGACCATTAATATGCGGTTATACAGTTCCTGGTATGTTTCCTACCCTTTCTCATAGACTTTAGAGTAATAAGCTAACCTTCTAACACACTCCTGTTTGAATTTCCTGTCCTGAAATACTGTTAAGTCTCATTTTCAAATAGAGGACCTACAAGAAGAACATTTTGTTTTCCAGTCAGAATCTTAGAAGACATAACAAGAAGTGGGGCAAAGAAGCCCTGGACCAACTCCAGTGGGGCAGTACCTGAAGGAAAAATTACCTAACCAACTGCTCTCCTAATTGGACAATGCTTGTTACATAAGATAATTTGTTAAACTAACAAAAACTGTAGAAATCTGTTACTGGGTGTGCCCATAGCCCATAACTACGGACGCACCTATTAGAAGCTTCTAATAAAGAGCTGCTTTTTTATCTTACCATTTTAATACTGTTGCAAGGGGCTTTGTCCTTTTATTTCAGGCAACAAAACAAAAGGAGGAGGAAGGCAAGGGTAGTCAACAGAATGGTTTAGCAGCAGAGTTCTAAAATATATAAAGACTACAAATTACCTTCGCAGACAGTAAGATGTTAATTTCATGGATTGTTTTTTTAAAACGGTTGATCGACAGTTTTTAAAAGGATTTGAGTAATCATGCTTAGCATAAAATAAAAAAAAAAAAAAAACAGTAGTGGGACTAGAGAGCCATGGTAGTGGTTGGGATTGAGCAGGAAGGAATTTTTTTGTTCGGTTTTTATCAAGTGCAACATGATCTAGACCATTGTTTTTATTCCCTGGATCAGGGAGAGAGCACATTACCTTGTGTGTGTCAGCCCTTGCTATTAACAGCACTAGAAACTTGTGGCTTGGGTATCCAAAGTGGCACAGGAGATGGGCTGTAGTTGTAAATACTTCCAAGGTGCAGCTTCTTGTGATCTGAGAGTGGATGGTGCTGAAGCAACCTGCTGTTTGTGGTTCTGGTTGTGATAAATCCCATGTGATATAAATCTCATGCTGATAATGAAGAAATAATAATGTGCATTTACCTGTTGTGAAGTTGAAGGAGGGGTCTGAATTGTTTGCATGTTTTCCAAGCAATGAATATTGGAGGCAGGAAGTTGGAAGTTGACTTTTTTTTTCATCTATTGTAATGGCATGAAAGGAGGCAGTTTGTAGCTCCAGATTATATAAGGAATTGGTGCAGAAGAACAGGTTCCATAAAATAGCTACTGCAGGCTAGATCATTTGGTTATTAGACTAAAAGATACATATAATATTTTGAACGATATCTTTCATAGGAAAGATATATGTTTGATAGGAAAACCAGGGAATTTTAACGTCCAGTTCTCTGATCTTGAAAATGTGTATAACAAAAAGGACTGAATTGCTTAACACCATTTATCCTGAATATAACACATTTAATGTGAAGATGTAAATAGCAAATATAAATCCATCAGTCCAGGCATATAGTACAGCAGCCACAGGGATGTACTGGCCAGAACAATAGGCTTCATGGACAGCTGAGTAAGTCTTTGCCTTACAGCAATGATGTGTTTTTGTTCATCAGGGATATGTTTCTCACCCAGTCTAAATGCCTGGTTTTGTGTAGCTGGAAATCCTGGCTATTGTCTCCCCATGTGTGCTTTAAATGACACAGTCTGTTCTACTTGTTTGCATGTAATTCCCAACCTTACAAGGTTTTATAGAAACATGAAACTGTTCCAAATACAGGCTGGTTTCAGATGATACTGCTCCACAGAATGACACTGTAGTTTCAGAGCTCATCTGTTTCATTTTCACTAGTTTCTTGCGGACACAGAACCACAAAAGTATTGACAGAGCAGCTAGAGTTACTTTTTTCCGCAAATGAGTTTCTTTTCTCCCATTTCTTCCTTTTGCCTCCCCACCGTGACAACTTCTGCTTTTTGAATCTCAGTGGCTGTCCATTTTATCGTTCTAAAATCAGGATACAAATACTAAGCATGGTAAAAAGTGAAATGTTTTAAACAGAAGAGCAGACTCTCTGTGCTGCTGCTGTAAAGCAGACAAGACTGCATGATTTGAGTTGGAGAAGTGCAAAGCCCTTCATGTATTCCAGAGCTTTTCTCTGAATTTCTCTGCAATTTTGATGGGTCACTTAGCCTTCCTGTGCCTCAGCTTCCTCAAGGCAAAAGTACTCGGACCTGCAAGTTCCAGATACAAGTTCTGCTCCTTTTGTCTCATTACACACAACTGCACATCAGTGCTGTTAATTCAGTGCCAGTCAAACCAGAGGGAGCTTCCAGATTTGACTGTTCTCAAGGTTCCTGCTGCCTGAATGCTCAGCATGTCCCTAGTTTTCCTTCCCAGGCATTCCTTCCTTCTGTCCTTACTTCTCAGAAGTAATTAGCAACCATCTCAGTGAAGCAGTGAATAATGCTTGGTGGTCTGCACTTTGTATTTCTGTGACAGCACAAATGCCTGTCAAAAGTAGGTGGTGTTCCAAGAAAAACAACCAAGCTGATGAAGAGGAAACTTTGTGTTGCAGATGCTCTGTTCCTGGAGAAGGCCATGCAGCTTGCCAGGCGCCACTGCAACGCTCTCTTCGATTATGCCATAACTGGAGATGTGAAGATGCTGTTGGCAGCTCAGCGCCATCTCACCGCTGTCCAGGATGATAATGGGGACAAGTGAGTTGACCACACTGCACTTACTGGGTTGAAACCAATGGGTTTGAGGGCAGAATGGTGTAATCAGTTTGTTCTGTCCCTCATGGGTGCCAATCACTGACGGCACCACTTCTCCTTTCTGCTGTTTGGGATAGGTACAATTGTGATTTCGACACTTCTGTTTTATTTGCAAAGAAGTCATGTACACCATAAACTTCATTGATCTAGTATCTGTCAGAAAGTAATCTGTTCATTTGAGGGTATGTTGAGCATGTTGTGAGTTTGAGTTTCTTTGCCCTTTTTTACTTAAAATCTTGACTGAGCATGAATTTCTGTGTTTGCATCATGATACACAGTTGTATGGGGATCCTCAGCTTGGTGCTAGAGGAGAGTGCCCTGCTTTTTATTCAGTGCAATTCCTGAAGTCTTCATGGAATGTTTCAAGTGTGAGATTCACCAGGAGATGTAGAAACAATAGCTGGAGGGTCCATACTGCATTTCTCCCACTGACACCAAGCTCTTTCTAGAGTACATTATTTTGCTCTTGCTTATGTCTGTACTGTACTCTTGTCTTCCAAGGGATTGCACAGATGTTTGTGGCAGATTTGGCTGCTAATATTTGCACATCAATCCTTCAAGTAATGTGAGCTGGAGTGGAAATCCGTTCTGTTCCTCTACAGCCGTGCAGATTCTGTGGAACTCAGAGTGAAGTACTGTGAGGAACTAATGATCAGTAGTGACTTAAAATGAAATTTAGCAGAAGCGGCTCTGAACAAATGCAACGATAATCTCTCAAATAAGCAAGTGACACTATCTCATCCTCAATTTTTAGCTGGCAGGCCCTGTGCAATCACCTACATTCCCTTAAATTGTAGTGTTCTGAACAGTTAGAAGCCAGATAAGCCTCAAGTCTAGCTAGAAGGAAAATTTCAAGTGACTGAGACCTGTATCCCACTGTTCAATTACTCTGAGAAAGGTTACCACTTTCACTCCGTGTTCGGTGAAAATAGACCTCAGATTACAGAGAGAGGACTGCACAATCAGAGAGAGCTACTTTGCTTTTCAGCTGGAAACCTAATGTCTGCTTTGAGATAAACAGAAATATTAAGGAGGTGGGAGTTAGCAACAAAATCTGCAAGTGCTATGGACAGTACAGCTGTGTTTAAAAAACAAAGGGGGTAGTTAAAGAGGTGTTGAGCAGTTAGGCCCTACATTTAAATATCAAAAAGGTGCTTCTCAGATTTGGATTTGCAGGGCCTTTTAACTAAGTTAAAATACTTTTTAGCATGATAAATAGTTGTCTTCTTGCTGGATCAAGAAGTACCTGGAAGTATGTGAGGCTCAAGTTCGTTGCCTTTCTTCTGAGATGAATTTATTCTGTGAGCATAATATATATCTGTATTACTTCACAATTTTTTAACAAAGCAAAGCTTTGGTGATTGTCTTCCAGCACTCTTGGGGGAGAGTAAAACTACCAAAATTAATTAATAAATTGCCCTGGTTTTTACTTCAATCATTAAAACTATCTGGCAACTAGAAGGTTTAGGCTTATGCCTCTCAAAAAACTTTGCTGTCAACCATTTATGGTTTTGAGACAGAACCCAGCAACCTGTGATTAGTGTATATTTACAGTGGACACTCAGTAACACATGCTGTGATTGTATTTTTACCAGTACCACTGCTCTGTAGATACCTGATGGCTGTACAGTAGTGCTCAAATGCACTTTTTCATGTAGGAATGTTTAGGAGATGAACTGACCTTTTGTGGTTTAGTCAGCAGCATCACATATAATGGTAGGGTAAAATTAAAATACTTGCTGCTGAAATGAGAACTAAAAGTAGTAGAACAAATGTGTTTCTGTAGTGAGATTTGGAAATAAAATGTCAGCATGATACAGAGCATAATAAAAAACATCTATCAGAGCAGAGGAACAGCACTTTTCCAGTAATTATGGGGCTGTTTAAACAGCACAGGGATAGTTGAAGGAGGGAAGGTGCCATGATACTTCCAGTGGCAGTAAATAGAATCAATAAAAATTGCCCTTGAAGCATGAGTTTGATATGTAAATGATCTTTTTCTCTTTTTAAAAATATCTTCTGGTTTTGACTGCTCTCCGTCTCAGTTTCAGGATGACTCCTTGCCCTGAATGGCATGGAACTTCCTTTTATTTTTCTGACAAAAGTGTAAATCTGAGACTGTTCAGGTATTTCTGGAGTGGCATAACAGACACACCACATGTTCTGTGTTGATATTTTGTGTCAGCAGCAACTTGCTAAAAAGACGAGTCTAAAAGTCGGCCAGCATCTGCCAACAAAGCATTTGGCAGGATATGTTTCAGAACAAAGGGCATGATTTTCAAATGAAGTCCTAGGGTAGGTAGCAAGGCAGATGGAGCTCTGTGGGACAGGAGTGATGGGATTCACAACCTGCTTTTTCCTGGTGCCATGTTGCACATCCAGCCACTCAGGCTGGTGGTGAGGGACCTGCCTTTGGAGAAGAGCACAGGAAGGGCCATGGCATTAACCCAGCAGAAGTAAAGCATCTTGCTATGCAGTCACTCACGTCTTAAAACAGGTGCTTTTTCAGCATGATGCCTCTGGCCACTGCTGCAAATCCTGTGGTTGTCAGTCACTGGGCCCGAGTCCTTAGTCATTTTTCTGTTTGGAAACAAAATAAAGAAAAAACCTACAGATCTGGGGAAACCCCCAAGGGAAAATCTGCTTTGGTAGTAGAGTGGCATGTGGAAATTCTGCAGGAAGGTTTTCACAGTAAGAAGTGCTTATCTGCTGCATAATTAATAATATGAAAAAACAGCAAACCAGCAGAGAATCTGAGGATTTCTGAAGCAATTGTTTTGTGCCACACATTTTGTGTATTAGCCTCGTAATAAAGTAATGCTAAGGGCCAGCAAAAGCTGTCCTGAGTTTGCTTCTGTGATTGAAGGGTTAAACAGTCACCTTCTCACCTGCTTTTTTTAGTGTTGGGATTCATTTTAGATGTTGGTATTTAGTGCTGGAATCATTATCTCTAATAGTCAAGTCTTTATATCAGAATGCAGGCAGATCTACAGCAAAGCCTTGAAACTTTTGTAATAAATTTGAAAATAGTGTGAATTTGTTTATCTGTTTTTTGTTTGTTTCAGCGTCCTTCATTTAGCAATTATCCACCTTCATACTGAGCTGGTGAAAAACCTCTTGGAAGTGATGCCCGATTTGAATTACAATGACATCATTAACATGAGAAATGATCTCTATCAGGTGCGAAGTTATGGGGTCTAAGTGTGCTGATTGTTTAGCCAGTAAAAAAGAAACTGCTGTCTGTGGGAAGAGATCAGACTGATCTAGTTTAGAACAAGGATATATTGGGAGGTTGTGGAAGAAAGAATGCATGTTTTCACTGGTTTAGTCCATAACTCTCCTTGATGATAACAGATGGGTCTCCATGGGTTAACTGTGGAACAGGCCAAAAAGAGTAAATTCTTCAGTTCATGGCTTCAGTATTTGGCTTCTCTGTTACTAAACCAGAGGTATGGATTATCGTGTGTCAGTTCCGGGCTCCACTGACCTTTCTGATACTGGTTAACTTGGGATCATGAGTCAATTCCTGCATCATCAGTTATCTGTAGGCACATGTGGAAGCCATAATAACCCAAACCCCTCCTACAGCCCAGGTTGTGTTTGTGCCCGTCATGTGAGCACCAAGATTTCCCTTTCATTTTTGCAGTAACTGAGAAATACCCATTCCCTTGTCTTTTACCTAGGAGGAAAAGAACTGGCAGACACAGTTCTGTCTCCTCAACTATAGTCTGGCCTGTTTGTATTGTAACTCAGGTTTTAAAAACAGCTGTGGGAACCTGCCTGGAAAAGAATCTCTTAAAAAAGAGATTGTGCATGCCATTGAGCAGCACTCTGACACTTGTGTCATTTGTTTTGCTGTGAACAGTAAAGGCAGGTTTTAATTTCGTACAGGTAGTCCCAGAAGGTTTATTTTGACTTCTTTGTTTTCCTTCACATTTTTATGTTCTTATAAAGCAAGTTTGAAATGTGGAGGCTGCTGAAAGTAAGCAGAAGAGTCTGAATTGAATTCTGTGTCCTGGGTTTAACAGAAACAGGTAGCAAAGCTGTGCTCTACACAGAAAATGAATCCCTGACTACCAGAACCTCTACAGCTCTTCCTTCCTTCAACTTAAGCTATTGATGGAAGAGAACGTAGGCTTGGGCTAGAATTTTCCTTCTCTACAGATGTTCTGAAAGCTGACCTGTACCTTATAGATTCAGTAATTAATTGCGAGTGTGTTGACAGATCTAATGACAAACACAGGCTTATTGTACAGAGATGGAATTAGTCTTTTTTTAAAGTCCACTGTCAATGTAATCTAGATATGAAATCTTACTCAATTTAAAATTTTTTTTCATATTGGAAATACCACTTCCCAGACCTCACTAGAATGCTTATTGTTTAAAAACATGCATGGGTATGTTCAGTGTGATGCTGCTCAGAACTGACAAGAATGCAGCATGCAGCCAACCTTTGGAAGGTCCCGAAATCTCTCAGCCTGAGCATTGCTCAGTGCTGCAGGTGCACAAAAATGGGGAATGTGCAAACAGGATCAGCTAGTTCAACACACATGGTATAAATGCACAATTGTTCTGCAGTTTGACAGGTGCACAGAACTGCAGGATTTTCTTCTTTTCTATGCAGCCATTTTGAGGGATAAGGAAGTCCTATGCCCAAGGCTGCAAATCTCTGATTCAGGAGCAAAATGAGAGCAGGGTTCATTGCTAAAGGATCTGAGTAGAGCCTGGAAAGCACATGTGGTCCCACTGTGGCATGTACTTGGTGATGGGGCAGCTGTGGAAGCAGGGTTGCAGTGTGTGAGGGGCACAGGGATTATCTCATTTCCCAAGTCCCTTGCACTGCAATGCTCAAATAGCCAGGTCAGTGCCCTGGCTTATAGAGTAGGCAACATCTTTGTTCCTCCCACAGTCCAACTGCTGACATTGGCAAGACAGCTTTTATTTCCAGTAAGTAGAAACCCTATTGGGTAGTATTCAGTAGAAAAAAAGTTCCAGCACTCCAAAGCCAACAAACTAAAAGCTTGCATATGTGTACAATCTTCTCACGCTAGGAGCTTTTATGGGTTTCAGAGATGTCTGTACAAGTGATGTAGCTGTTGCTTACCTTCTCACGGCTTGCTTCTGTCACTTGCAGACCCCCCTGCACCTGGCAGTAATCACAAAGCAGGCAAGGGTGGTGGAAGAGTTGTTGAAGGCTGGAGCAGATGTCAGCCTTCTGGATCGCCACGGCAATTCAGTCTTGCATTTAGCTGCTACTGAAGGAGATGAGAAGATTTTGAGTCTTCTTCTCAGGCATGAGAAGGTATCGCCAATGATCAACCTCCCCAATGCTGAAGGTATGGAAAGATAATGGCTGTATTTGACACTTCCCTGCTAGACAAACACACCACAATTCCTGCCAACACCGTGTTGTTACACAGGTAGATACAGACCCTGAAAATAACATCTCTCCCCATTTTGCATACACTGTCCTTGGTTTTTATATGCCTGCAGGCAGAGATGAGAGAACACAGGCCTGTCAGTTTTCTGGTTATACAGAACAGAAAGATTGGTAATGGTCACATGACACAGTATAGATTTGAATTTTTGTTGCTGTGCATTCTCTTAAATCTCACAGAACCTCAAGCACTGTGTTCATCTTGTTCTTTATGCCACCTTTGCTTTTTAAAAAAAATCCCCCTAGAAGAAAACGTTTCCTTCTGTCTAGTGAATAAAATCCTCTCAGAAATAGTTTGTGGACTAGTATTGAGTTTCATATCTGGTACTTTGTGACCATACAGAATTAGAGCCTGTAAAATAACCACAAAGAGACAGTTCTCACATTTTTCAGTGCACAGGGGACTTTAATTCGGTACTCCTGCTCTAATAGATTGTAAAATGTTTGACCTAAAATTGTCATTATAGATTCAAAAAACTCTGTCCAGTTCTTCAGAGAGAGAGGATTTTTTGGTTGGGTTTTGGTTGATTGGTTGGTTTTTAAACAAAAGGCTTTATTATTATCTTTGTGGTGCAGGTAATTCTTGAGGTGTCAGGTCACTGTGACCTTACAGGAGGAGGATAGTAAAATATACCAGTTACTCTAAGGACCATTTTCTAAAAGAGATGTTCAGTAGCAGATGGGGTCAGTGTGGAATACCCACTTGTTTACTATCAAGATGCAGATTTTCTTTTTAAGGCTATTCTCTTGAGGTGAGATCTCTAGGTGAGCTCTGTAGTTCCTGTCTTCTGTTCCACCTTGTAATCTGATTTTTTTTGCATGATTTTGACTCTCCAAGTTCCAATTTATGCACAAAAAACATGTTTATTAACACCACTAACTTCATCCTGAGCCTCCACCTAGAGTAATTCCTTAAGGTCTGGGGCTCTCAGCATAAATAAGAAGGACATGGGCTTGTTGGAGCAGGGCCAGGGAAGGGTGTGAAGATGCTCACAGGGCTGTTACCCCTCTCCTCTGCAGACAGGCTGGGAGAGCTGGGACCGTTCAGCGTGGAGAAGAGAAGGCTCCAAGAAGACCTTCCAGCACCTAAAAGGGGCCTACAGAAAAGCTGGAGAAGGGTGTTTTACAAAGACATGTAGGGATAGGACAAGGGAGAATGGCTTTAAACTGACAGAGGGTGGGTTTAGATTAGATATAAGACAGAAATGCCTCACTGTGAGGATGGAACAGTGAGGATGATGAGACACTGGAACAGGTTGCCCAGAAAAGTTGTGAATGCCTCATTCCTGAAAGTAGGTTCAAGGCCAGGTTCAATGGGTCTTTGAGCAGCTTGGTCTGGTGGAAAGTGTCCCTGCCCATGGCAGGACTGGGGTGGAACTGGATGATTTTTGAGGTCCTTTCCAAGCCAAACAATTCTATGATTCTATCGTCTTTTAGTGTATAAGCAGGCAAAATACGTTACTTCTGCTCAGGTAAATACAGTAATTCATTTTACAGTTTCCTCACTTTGTCATTAATCTGACATTCCTGAATTTTACAAATATTAATGCAGATGATGGATGGGTTTTGTTTTGTGTAGGTCTCAGTGCAATTCACATGGTGGTGATGGCAAATAGCATATTCTGCCTCAAACAGCTGATTGCTGCTGGAGTTAATGTCAATGTTCAGGAACAAAAATCTGGACGAACTGCATTGCATTTGGCTGTTGAACAAGAGAACATCCCCTTGGTAGGCTGCCTTTTGCTTGAGGTAAGGGCAGAATTTCTGTCTTCCAGGTCTTTTCAGCTACATATTTAAAAGCTGTTGACAATCCTTGAGTGCTTCAGAAAAACAGAAATAAGGGGGGGAGGTTCCTGATTACTTGAACTGGTATAATGGCAAAGTTACCGGTAATGTTACTGTTTTGTTCAGCACTGCTGGTGAAGCTTTTGCCCAAGTGGAGGAGTTCAGAGTTTGTGACGCTAACCTGACTGCCTATGCCATGTATAATTTGCACTGAGTAATCCTGGCAGGCACTGAAGTTACCATGAAAAAGTTCATCCCTTCATCTCTGTGAAGCAGAACATGTATAGAGACACATCCAGAGATGTAGCTGTGTAATCTATAAATATGTCTCTCATCCTAACACCTTGATTCTGGTATCCTTAATTCTACACCCCCCAGCTGGCTGGGTAGCTTTACTCTGTGTTCACATACAGATGGATGTGCCACCAGCCTGGCTGCTCTTCTGGTGAGCAGCAGGAGGGCAGGATTCTGTGCACACCACTCAGACTCCAAGGGTCACAGGCAATCAGATGGCAGAACTTTTACACGGGATGCAAAGTGGCTTTTATCTACCTGACCTGTTTGGAGATAGACACGTTGTCTTCTGCTCTAACACTGGAGCAAACTACCACCATATGCATGCAGATGGTTGTAGTTACTTTCTAATTCCTTCTTTTCAGGCAACAATTAGAGTTTTTATGCAACCAGGCATGGAATGGTGCTTACTTGCACAGTAGCAGTGTTTATGCTGACATGAGCCACTGCAGCTGCATTGTACAGATTTCTTTTCTTTTTTGCCATTCAATAAAAACTTAGGGTGATGCAGACGTGGACAGCACTACATATGATGGGACAACTCCACTTCACATAGCAGCTGGAAGGGGCTCTACAAAATTGGCAGCAGTTCTCAAAGCAGCAGGTATGAAAATAGATCTTTGCTGGAGACTTTTCTTTCACAGGGACAATTCAAGTTAGAAGGCTGCAACAAGAAAATAATGAGCCAGTGAATTTGTTTAATGGGTGGAGGAAGTCAGATGTTAACAGCAGGGAGGTCTGAATTTCCTCAGAAAGTCCTGTTCTGAGGTGCTAAACTAATCACTCTTCAGCACCATCTAATGGCTAAAAAGTCAAATTATGTTGGTCAAAAAAAAAATCTCTTGAGGACTTTGGGAAGTTTTTTGAGTATCTTTTGTGGCTGAAGAAGTGGAGAAGAGGCCGTTTTATGTATCTGGAATAAGTGTTGGACTGCTTTAGAAACAAAAAGCCAAAAAAAACCCCCATCACTGAAGCATGAACTTGTTAGCGTTCTCCTTTTTACTGTCACTTTGGAAGAATTAGGTTGCAGTATGTATTGTAACATTTTGTCAATCATATTTAAGCCTGATTTTTCTTCTTTGAAATAGAAGCCCAAGCCTCCCACTGCTGAGGCTGTCTGCTTGGTCTTTTAAAAGCACCCCCACTTTGTCTGATGCTCTAAAAAGCAGCACCACACCATCCCTTCATCATGTACATGCTGTGTGGGGCAAGATGGGACTAGAAGTCAGTTGATATAACCAGAGCTCTTTCTTTGGGCCCTAACACTCTGCTTGTAAATTTTTCTCCCTGTTTATAATGGAGAGTAGCATTATACAGAGATGGGACAGCACTTAAATGTAATTGGTAAAAGGAACTACTTTCTAGTTTAACATATAATTTAGCTGGAGTAGCTAAATTAGCTGATCTGTCATTGAGTACATAGAATGCATATTTTAAATACTGTTGAGGAGCAACTTAAAAGTCCTTTTTCCCCACACACTTGTTTTTTAGGTGCAAATCCTCACATTGAGAACTTTGAGCCATTGTTTGATCTAGATGATGCGAAAGACAGTGACCATGATGATGAAGGGATTGTGCCTGGAACAACACCACTGGATATGGCAGCCAACCGTGAGGTATGGGTTCTGGTTTTTCTTTTAGTTTTTTGTTTTTCTAATTATAAAGGATAGTTCAGCTCTCTCAGCCAGCTCCTTTCACTGCATCCACAATTATTTCAATTAATTCGACTAATTTGCCATCAAAAAATTAAGCTAATTCAGCCATAAAACTCCCTTGATGAAACAGCACTGGAAGAAAGTTCCACTGACCTGAGTAATGCTGCTGAACAGAAATGACCACCCAGTTCTTGAAGTAACTGCATACAGTCTTCAGTGTGGGAAAGCATTTACCTGGGTGGGCAGCATGTGTTTGAAGGCCCATTCTCCAGTGGGTTTCTTTGCTGAGTGTTCTTCAGAATTGCAGCCTGTGTGTGATGGGAAAATGCACTCTTGTGTTCTACCCAAACAGTGATTAAGCTGATTATTGTGCATTTAACTTGGTGTGAGTGTAAAGCATAAGCAGTCAGCATCTCTCATCATCTAGAACTGGGGTGTGGTACCAGCCTTAGGTGAAAACCTAACCCAGGTTTTGTTTTAAATGACTACCTGCAGACAGGCAGCAGCTCCTTGCTTTGCCACTGCTACTACCATTTATTTACTGCCAAGACTTCACTTCCTCTGAGTCTTGAAAATAGTTGCCAGATGACACAGCTTGAAATAAAGGGAGATTAACTTCTTGAGATGTCTCCCTAAAGTGTAGCACAGCTCTTCTACAGTATCCTTAGTCATACTGAGCCTGGGAGAGGAAAAAAATGCTGATTTACAGATGGAATTAGGGTTTTATTAACACTGCTGAAACTTAATGTTCACTAAATACTGCTCAATACCGACTTTACTGTTCTTTTAGGTGTACGACATATTAAATGGTAAACCCTACGAGTCAGCAGAGGTTCTGGAGAACTTACTCACACAAGGTAACACCTGTAAAGACTTGACATTATCCCTCAAGTAATTGAGTACTGAAACGGTAGTGGCAGAAGACATTGCCCTGCAACAGCCTGTAACTGAGCTGGTGAGAGAGAAGAGGTGCCCTCCCACCCCCTCACTCACAGAATGAGCATGATTCCCTTAAGAGGTCTCAAGGACAAGGAGTACATTTGCAGTATTGCAGCAATACATTTCTAAATGCTGGGATTGGACTCTCAAATAGTCTTCAGTATGGTTTTGTTTCTGCTTAAAAATGAACTGGTGCATGGTTTACATAAATAATAAGCTAACATATTTCTCTCTTCCCCAGGACATTTGAGAGAGCTGAATGAAAATTCCAAGATGCAGCTTTACAAACTATTGGAATTGCCTGATCCAACCAAAAACTGGTCCACCCTAGCACAAAAACTGGGTCTTGGCATACTTAATAATGCCTTCAGGTTGAGCCCTTCCCCTTCGAAGACTCTGCTGGATAACTATGAGGTAATGTGCTGTAACAGATTATACAGAACATTCATACACGTAGAGAACCTTGTCCTCCTGCATGGTGAGACTGTGCAGCCCTGCAGTTTTAGCCAGTGTGGATGATGCTGAGTATCTGATGTCTGCTCTTTCAGGTTTCTGGTGGTACTGTTCAAGAGCTGATCACTGCTTTGAGAGAAATGGATCACACAGAAGCCATAGAAATAATTCAGGAAGCACTATCCATCTCACGTAGACCATCTCCCCTGGAGGACAGTACAGTAAAAGCTCCTCCACCATCATCACCACTCACCTTTGCAAATGGAGAGACAGGTAATATTGACAGCAAAATATGAAGAGCTTTATTTAAGCCTTTTTTTCAGTTCTCCCTCCCCACTGTATCTAGCACTGCTGATAGATTGCACACCTTCTTGCACACACTGCTTCACCCGCTTACTGGTATCAGAAATATTTTACTGCAGTGTGACCCCTCTCATCGTAGATGTCTGCTAGGCATAGGAAAGAGAGGAAAAATGGACCACTTGAATCAGCATGCCTGCATCACAGTATTCATTATACTGCTGCCCTTTGCTTAAAACCAGACACCTGCCATTTGCTAATGGTAATGCCTTGGATGTACTGGCAATATAGGCAATTATCTCCTAGGTGTGTACAAGTGCCGTTAGCTTTTGACCTCTTTTTTACCCCCCTCACAGCTGGATATACAAAAATGTTTTGGGCTCCTAAACATCTCAGTAAGACTTCAGTATTAAATTTCTCCTTCCACAATGTGTAGCACTCCAGAATGGCCCAGTGTTCTGTAGGCAAAGAAACTGGGATGGCTTAGGTTACACAGGACCTTGAGCCAGTCCTGCTGGCCAGCTTCCTGCTCAGAGCAGGGCCAGTGGAATATGACATGAAGTTGCTCATGTTATGCCCAGTTGAGTTCTGAGCATCTTCAGTGATGGAGTTCCTACAGTGGTTTTGGGCAGGGAACTCTATTAAGAGCAAAAGAGAGGCTGTGAGAAGTTTGTCATCAGCAATGTTCAGTCATTGCCTGGCCAGGTTTAGTAACAAAAACCTTTGATTTTTCATATTCAAGCGCAGGTAGTATTGCCTGTAGCCTAATGAGGAAACTTACACCCTGTGTAAAAATACTGTAGATATTTCTGGTAAGAAAAAAGAAACACCACAGTCACTCCATTCCAGTCTAACATTGCCAGTTTATTCTCTATAGAAAATTGTTTGGTCAGTCATGGAATAAGCACATACTGCCCCTTTAGATTGATCTTGAAGGGTAAGAGGTGTTGTGCTCCCTCTGCAACATGAATGGAGGGCATTACATCATTTATTTTAAGATGATTATTTAGAAAGACAAGCCTGAACTCTTAAGATACCACCACTGTTTTAGTCACGCTGATCCCATATCATACCTTCAGTTTCAGCTCTTGCAGTTAGGCACTCCTTCTGTGGATCCTGCACAGGTGATAGGTGCTACTGACTTGTTCCTCTTTGGGGTCACTTCCTAGATGAAAGCTCTTCAAGTGTTTGTCTCAAAAAGGAATCTGTGAGTTGAAATAATATGAATTAAGAGTTTTAGGAGCCTCATTCTGGAGATGTACACTTGCACAGGGTGAGACTCTTGAGAATCAGAGAACCTTTTGCCCTGTGACCACCACAGTTGGGCAGAGTCCTGACCTGAGTGCAGTGACAGCATTAGTGTCAGCAGAGCACCAGGTTTGTCCTCCCATCAAACCTCCAACTGCAAGCTGATCTCTGCCAGCAGTACATCAGATCACATGCTTTGGTGGCCTGGAAACATGCAGCACAGCTTTTCCTATTACAATACCTCATCTTAGAGTTATTTTCCTGTAGAACAGCTTAACTCTGTTGGTTTGTATTCCTGAGGCTTTTCTTAGCTCAAGCCACACAAATGATGATGTTTCCCTTTTCTCTGTCCCTCAGGTGAGCTCTATAATAGCAGATTTCAAGACCCCGAAAGTACGTGTGACAGTGGTGTGGAGACCTCCTTCCGCAAGCTGAGTTTCACTTACTCAGACTCTCTGAACAGCAAGTCCTCACTAACACTTGGCAAAATGGCCCTGAGCTATGGACATGAAAGTTCAGGGCAAAGCAATTACATAGCTGACTAGAGATCTTCAATTAGCAATATGCAGTTACAGGAACAAATCAGTGTCATCCTGGCCAGAGGGAACTCACAGCCAAAAGTGCACTGGAAGAATCCCACCTGAACCCGAGTGCAGCATGTGACTCCTAGCCACTGCTTCCTTCCTCAAGTACATTTAATTGTGTTCATTTACAAGCCATTTACAATAACCAGGGCTCCACTGCTGCACTAATACACAGGACTGGACGCTGTGAAAGACTGAGTGAGATTTTCTGGTCTGTCAGGATTTTCTTTTACAGCTGAAAAAGAAGTTGTTAATACATAATACAAACGTACTAAAGAGGTTAAGCACACGAGCAATCAGAAGATACAGTTTCTAGCTGCTCTCTTCATAATTTTTGCAGCACAGTTGCATGCAAACAGCTTATAAAATAGCTGGAAAAGAAAAATCATTACTTTAATCACAACAGTGAAAACTCAGAGAAAAAGGAGAATCCTAAAGGAATCTTGTATATTTCAAATAATGTATTTAAACTTAACCTTGGTGCCTGTTTCTCAAAAATTTTTTCACGTTTGGCATTTTCCTACTTGTAAATAGTTTTTTTAATATCTGTTCCTTTTTGAAAAAGCGTGCTTTTTAAATGCTGATTTTTATTTTACTTTTATAATAAAACCCCAAAATTAATTCTCCTGTCTGTGCCTACTGTGATTTTTACATTACTTTTCAAGTAGAGGTGTTGAAGATTTAGCATCTCAGTTTTAGGCATTGATACAAGATCATGCAGATTTCCAAGCACTAAAATAAATGAAAGGTTGCAAGCCACCTCTCTTAAAGCTGAAATATCTGTTATGGAGGGAGAGCAGGACCATCAGCTACTGAGGTGCTTTGAGATTAAAGCCTCTGCCTTGTTTTAGTTCTCATCATCATGGCAGCAGAGAATCATTTACACTGAAACCAACTATTTAGTGTCTCAGCAAATCTCTGATGAGACAGCTCTCCTTAGGGGTATCTAGAATCTCCTGTAGTAACTGTACTCATAAGCAGTGTTTCTTCTTGTCTGACATCAATTCTGAGATGGTGAGTGTCCTGTTATTGATGTTGGCCCAACTAAACAGCACAGGCATCAGAGTTCATGATGAAAAAGCCAAGAGGGGCATTGTACCATTGTCACTTACTTCTAGCCAAGTTTTGTGGCACAAAAAGGGAGCACTGACAGTGTGGCTCTTGGCTCAGCTCAGTCTTCAGTAACCTGGGTGTATCACTCCTGAGAAAATGAATCAAGACAAACCTTGAGAACGGTTATGTTTAGAGTGGTAGTTGCTATAATGAATTAAACTATGAGTAATGAAAAAAACTTGGGCTTTGAATTAATTTTATAATCCAGCTGAATTACTGAGAAAGTTAATTAGTTCCAGAGAAGATGAGTAATATTAAAAGTGCCATTCTTTCACAGTTCTTGTATGTATAACCCTCATCTAGGCAGTGTCTAAGGCATATAGATCTTTATTCAATTAATATACTTCTCTGGTGTTCTCTTTGTATTCCAGCTCTAATAGAAACAGGCCAAGGTTCTCATATTCAGGAGCAGAGGGGCTTTTTGAGCCCTAGGAGAGCTGCTGTCCAAGTAAAACACAATTTCTGCTTCCACAGAATTTCCAGCACAGCTCAGGGGGCCGGCAGAGATTTTTACTGAGGTTTCTACAATCTTGCAGGTCAGGAGGGCACCCTGGCTGTTATTCACACCTTTTATGTTAGTTCTGACCAGCTCTGCTTTTAAACCATCAGAAGATACCTGGATCTGTATTTCCTTAAAGCACTTCATGACCAGATGTTGCATAATAGCCGTTTATCAGGTTAGTGATCACGCACAGCAGGGCCCCTAGGCCCTGTGTACTGAAGTGCTTTAAATGGCAGTCTGGCAGCTTCTCAGTTTCGGTGCATTTAATAAAAAAGGCTTTAATCCTTTTAGGTTTTGTTTTCTTTGTTTAGAGATGCACTACTGAAAACGTTTGTCTACACCTGGCTTATAGAGAGAAACCTCCAAACTTAATCGGCATGTGCACTGGAACAGAGCTTGCTCCGTTATTCTGCTACTCTACTGCAATAATAAACATCAGAAACTTTTGGAATGCAGCAAAAGTTGTGACAAGATCCCTTCAGATCTTCTCTACATTTGATGTAAAATCAATTATTCAGAAAGTTAGACTGCCCTTGAATTTAGATTGGCTGCTACAGCTGCACATTTCCTGGCATCATCTTGGCATGTATTTACAAACTTGGAAATCACTGGTAGTGGGAAGCTCTAGGCAGCATTCTGAGATTCTTTGGACTGCAAGAAGGACAAGAATCTTACCTACATGTAGTGGTGTATGAACTGACTTTTCTCCCTTGCCTGGAAAGTAAAATGCTTTTTTCATGCATGTAAGAAAAAGGAGCCACTCTCCTTGCTTCCCCCAGGTAAAGTGACAGGAATGGTGGTGCCCATTTGCTAGCTCAGGGTGCAGTCATCCATACTCACCCACCATCCACAGCTTCTGGTGTTTCTGGATGATCATATCTTGAAATAAAGCAGTTCTAGAGTAAAGGCCAATGGTGCAGTCCAAACTTCTGCTGGCTTCAAAAGATTCCTACAGCAAAAGACAACACAAGTTAATTACCAAGGAGTTGATTTTCTCCATTTAGCATCATGAAGCAGCCTGATGTCCCATGTAGAGCCAGGCTGGAGAATGTTTTTCCGAGGCTGCAGAGGTTTCCCATGACCTCATTTAAATCTAACTCCTATAGGATTTTCCAGCCATCCAGTCACCCTTGCCTTATGCACAATGCAGAAGAGCACTAACTCAGGTACTTACAGGTCTCTACTAACTGACTCTACTTCTTACAGAGATGCTGTTTTTCATTTAAGTTTTGGTTTTCCACACTAATTGAACTAATTGAAATTGGGACTTTTGTTTTGCTACCTTGTAACACCTGACTGGAAAGCAAAGTTAGGTAAACACAACTTTGGACTGAAACCTGTCCTAAAAATCTCAAACCATGAGTTCCCGTTTCCCTAAGTGGGCCAGAAAAAAAAGTGATTCTGACAATAAAAAAGCTGGCTTGTAAGCTTCAAAACCCAGCTCTCCTGTACTGAAAAAAAGAAACTTACTGGCCCATTTCTCTGCTCCTGACACTGCTTCAAGTCACTGAAATGGTCTCTGCTACACATCTCCAAAACCAAGAAGGAACTAATAGAAGTAAAAATACTGAAGAAAGATGTGCCTCTAAGGCAGGAAAATCTCCAGACGACAAGGTATGCAAGCAGCAGGTAACAAGAAACATGATGTTATAGTTCACAACTATACATAGTTGTGAACAACACGTCCATAACTATGAACACCTACTTAGAGAGCAGTTTTTAGATACATTTGCATGCTTCTTTCCTGGAGAAGATAAAGAACTTGAAAAAGCTTCCAAGGACTTCCAGTAAACTGGAGCAAAGTAAATCTTCCTTGCGTGGCAGAAAGTACAAACAGGTGCCTGCTAAAGCTCAAAACAGCCCCTGCAAGCCCAGAATGCATTCACAGCCAAATCTCAGCCAGAGAATGGTTTTAGGACAACAGATTAGCCAACACCATGCAGTCCCAAACCTGCTCTCAAGTTCTGCTCTGGAAGGGCATTTGTCATGGCTGTGTGGCACTCTGGCTGCTGCTTTTGCCATCAGTGGAGAACATCCCAAAGGGGCCTGGGAGCAAACAAAAAGCCATCAGCACAAGAGAACTCACTGGGCCTTAACAAAACGTTGCAAGGCAGCACCCTGAAAGAATACTGAGGAAGCCAGTCCCCTCTACTGCTGCCACCAATAATGTAATGACACTGAGGACAAGCACCATGACACTTAGCAAATGCTCCTCCTAATGCTCCTGCTACCAAACCCGCATCAGACACAACTGGCAATACAGGTGCTGCTGTAATAACACTCAGCTGGGCAAGATGCATGTGTCTAGGAGTGTGGGGTAGGAGTACTGCCTTCCTATCTCTGCCCAGATCTGAGACAAAGGCAGAACAATGTTAAAAAAGCACAGCACAGGATGCCACTGCAAAAGTACCAAGGGGAAATAGCTAACCAAAGTGCATGCTACAGCTGCTGCTGCATGGCAAGAGAACAGCTTCTATAAATACACACCGACTACAACACCAGGAAACCAAAAGAACATATTGAGGATATTAAAACAATAATGGAAGTCAACCTTCCCCTTTGAAACTCTGTTTTGAGTTCAAGCATTTGGCTTAAGCAATTGCTAATCTTTCATAACAGCACCTAGTGCTGCATTAAAGATTTTCAATGAGAAAGAATGGACCTACTCCTTAGGGAGCTCCTGACCTTCAAAAACAGCAATAATTTAAAGAATTCCCCAAACCTTGCTATGTCAATCTGATAATTGCAGAAAGCAACAGGGAAAAAAAAAATAGAATGCTGTTATGTACATAACTGTGCTGGTCGACTTCATTTGCATAGCCACTTCATTACATATTAATTATGTACCACATCATTTCTTTCAAGATTTTGCCTAAAAATTGTGACAGGCTAAACGAGGTCACAATTTTCCAAATTAATGAATGGGTTTTGCTCCTAGCAATCCAAAAGCTCTTTTCTACATATCTCAAACTTCAGTCATATGCTGAGATGAATAATTATCACTGGCCTCCAGAGTGATTCCTCCAAAGTTTTATTTACTTAACAATATTAAGTACCATTTTGAAATTCTATCTAGATGTTGCTGGAAGAGACATTTCTCCATCAGTGTAAAAGAAAGATATCAACAGACTTGCCCTTTTCCTAATACACTGCAGCACTACACATTAATCATATTTTCTCCACATTTTTTATTCTTACCTTATATTGACTTTATTGCTGCTTTGATTCCACTTTGATTCCAGGACACCAAAAAAACAGAAGAATTTTTCTGGTATTGTTGGCCCATGATGCCTCTCAGAATAGCTTTTTAATTTCCTTTGTCTCAATGCCTGCATTTGTTAAGCTTTACTCATGACTGTCATTTTCCGCATTTATTTTACAAAATCTATAAACACTGACACACCCATATTTTGATTGTTTTCATGTCTTCTTTTAACTAGGACTTGTTTTGTACCAGATGCAACTGCAGTTCGGTGTTTTGGTGACCCAATAAAGCATGTGTAAGAAACTCCCATTTATCATTTCCCTTTCACCTGTACGTTCTTCCTCTTGCTCACGAGGATGTCATTTTAGTTAACACCAAAGTATCAGTCAACATGCTCACCTCTCTGCCCATCAAAACTGTGACTACAAGTGAAATGGACCCCCAGTCTGAGTTCTCCAATGGAAGACACAGCTGCTCCCCCACACGTGCTCCAGACCCCCCACACCACCAGCAAGTATCGCCCACCTGCTGCTTTGATGACACCAATGGACATCAGCAGCAGAGCTCCTTCAGACTCGACTCCATTGTGGAGATTATTCTGCTTTGCAAGAAAATTAGTATTTGCCTGGGTGGGCAGAGTATCCTTGTGGAACCCCAGCAAGATCCCAGCTGTATTTCAAACCATTTCTACCAGACAAGTCAAATGTTTAGCAACCTAACCACAGAGTGGCTTGGTGGCCTACTGGAGGTAGTCCCAGCTTCACTCCCTATCCTACTCCCTTGCCCCCAGCATATCCTGCTGGTATCCTAAAATGAATTTTCACTTACAGAATAGTAAAACTAGAAAAAGAATATGGATGTGCTTTCAATACACCACATATATTATATGTAAGCTTTGCTGTTGGTATCTTTACATTGAACCAGCAATTAAAATTCACATGACAGGAACAGACAGTATGTTCTTCAGCCAGCTCCAAGTGTATGTCACTTCAACTTCAGTCAAATTCTTCTAATTTTTTTTTATCCTCCTGTTCCACCCTTTATCTAGAAGGAAATGAAGTATTCTCAGGCAACATCCAGCAGAGAGGTCAAGATTAGTGAACTTTCTAGTTCTTCAACACTGGTAGGTTCCCAGGGATAAAACACAACCATTTTCTTCTTTTCAGTCATCAGAAAACCATTATCACTAAATCTGCCTTTTATACTCCCTACATCCAGAGTAACAAAAGGAGCAATTGCAGTGGTCTGAAGAACAAATATATAAATGTCATCTTGTTGGGATACTGAGGCCTGAAAGACAAATAAAAAAAATGTCTTATTAAAAAAAATGCATGTTAAAGAACACCCTAGTTACAGCCAAATTGGAAAAGACACGCATGTCAGTAAAACAGGCTGAACAACCATATTTATTAAATTAGTCTTTAATATTTAATAAAATTAGTATTCTTCATATGTAAGAATCATGCAAAAACTTCAAATGTTACAAGAGCCTTCCTACAGAATACTACAGATTGAGGAAAAATGCCAAGAAGTATTATCACTTTGCCATCTTCTTATGATAATAACTGAATAAATGGCAATCTGACTTTTACACAGGACTGGTATCCTATGCTTACTGCAGTGAGAGATTTGTCCTTTCACCAATGCTTGACTCAACTTACCAATTCACATCTACTAAAAGAGCTTGCCTTTCAATTAGATACATAACAGAATACACAGAAGCAAAAGATGGTAAAAAGCCCACTAAGACAGAAAGTCATCTCATCTTAGTGCATCATGGCAGTGAAGCCCTTATACTTCATTTAGTAAAATATTTAAAAAATCGTTGTAGCATATCAAGTCAAGATATAATGCTTTATATTAAGTTCTATCAGTACTTAAATCTCAGCGAGACTTAAAATCCCAACCAGGATGCATTTTCACCATAATGAAAGATCATGCTATATAATTGTTCCAAGTAACAATTAACCATCTATAAAAAGAGGACAAATTACAGTCAGTGAAGACACTGTATTCCAGTTACAAGAGAATCAACGCTATTAATTTTTAAGAAAAAGTACACACCTCTATACATTTTGTTTCCTGAAGAAATACTAATGCTTTTGATGCTTTTTAAAAGCAATGCTACAAACAGTGGCTCTTGGACTAGGAATCTATTTGAAAGTCTAGTTAGTTTATTAGTAACTAAGTATAGACTAAGTATAGCCTCTTGCGAAATAGTAATTTTTTAAATCACAGCTGCATTTTTTAAAATGACCACTTGGCATTTATCCTTGCAAGCTATCCTTATTAGTTAGTATTGCAAAGACAAAAGACAACATTGTTACAAGATAAAGGAAGGAAATTTTCCAACAATGCTCCAGTTGCAGAGTTTTTCTTATTGATATCACCCACAAACCAAAAAAAACAAATCAAAACAAACAACACCACCCCCCCCCAGCATGACTCAGACTCCAGATTGTACCACCAGATGAAGAAAAAATTAAAACAGGCTGATTTCTTTTCTTTGTATACTCAGGAGGCAGGCTGTGCTGCCATGAAAGAGATAAGAAGGGAAAATCTGGCCCATTTTCTTTTTGTAAAGCAATTATGCTGGTCCAGATTCAAAAAGATTAGACCTCTGTTCCCCCCTTGTTTAGTTTAGCACTAAAGAGCGAAGCTGCAGTCTGAAAGCCAAACATGAGAACACAAAGGTCCCCGTCCTGCCCATCTGATGATTAAAAATTTTCCAATAAGATGTACATGCTAAGAAGTGAGGATTAACAAAGTGTGTGCACACAGACACAGGGCATGCATGCTCTCCACATATACAGCAAGCTTGCTAGGAGCAGAAGAAATCTAGGAAAAAATCAGCAAATTGACTAAATGACTGTTACACAGCACTGATGTTTTTTGTGCCTGTTTAGGAGACTGACACACTTGCCAGCTATTAAGAAATAATCACTATTATGCAAATCAGAACCCTTACTGGAGGGCAGGGATTGGAAGGAGGAGGAAAGGAGCATGCAGTACTGTGTGATAGCAATGTTACACTGATCTGAGAGCGTGAGCATCTCCAGAGGAAGCACTGCTGACAGTAATGCACTCCACACTCAACTGAACTAGGATCACCTAATCCCAACATACAGTCCTGGCTGCAAGCCAGAACACTTGACACCATGCTCTTTACTGTCTAGGGACAAAAAGAAAGAAAGGAGGGATGCTGCAAGGTGGAAGACAACCTAAACAAATGAATGGGAGACTTCATTACTTAAAACAAAACAAAGCCCAGACAAAAAAAGCCCGCAAACAAACAAACAAACCCCACCAGTCTTATTTAGATACACATATAGTGACACCAGAAAAAAATCTGATTTTGAACTCAACCTGGAAGCCAGAAAGAATGTTTAGTGGAAACAGACACTGCATAGCCAGCAAACAACTCAAAACAGTAAGATAAAACCAAATACAGTAATTTAGCATGATTGATGCTTACACTAAGCTGGGTCTTTTCTAATCCCACAGCATCCTTGAGTGATGAAAGGAAGTAATGGTTCGTAGGACTCTGGAGCCCATCTTCTCCCATGAGACAGAAAGTAATAACACAGCTTTTCCTGGTACAATTTCTGCATCTTTCCAGAAGGTCACTGATGGACTCCTTGTAGATAGGGACAGCACTCTGTGCTTTAACAGTCACGCTTTCTTTGGCAAGGGTACACACAGGCTCCAAAGAGCTCCAGGCGTGCACAACGATCTGTCAAGCACATCGAGAAAGCACAAAGCTTAGAAGAAAGGCTACATCTGTGAAAACAATGCAGCATCCTAGATTTCAGATTGCTCATTACAACAGATGTTTTTCTGACAGAACCCAGCTGATTTCTACCTAGCAAGAAACTACACAGTAGATATGGCATTAAAAATGACATTGTTCTAAAACCTAACAAGAGGCCCATTTCAAACAGTCTGGAGCTGCTCTTGTTCTACAAGACTTTTTTGTTTTCTCCAGGCTCCTTTGAGAGGAAGAGATTGCCAATTCCTGCCAAGGGAGTGCTGGGAAACGGAATTATTGAGTGACTAATTTGTTGACTCTTTTTCCTCCCTTCCTGGATTAAAAAAAAAAACTCAGACAAAGGATTTTCTTGAGATTGCTCAGCATTATCTGATGTAACCCAGCTGGGTATGCTAGAGCTCCTGCATAATCACTCTTAAACAGAAGCAAGCTCTATCATCTTCAAAAGGAATTAGGAAGGTTATATTAATACAGCAAAACTCATTCCCAGACATCATCCATGCATTATGAATATACCCTTTTGGAAAGGGCATAATTTGGAAATTAAGCACTTAATGAAAATTACAACATTCTATTTCATAAATTTTCAGTTATTTTTTGCCTTAACAGGAGTGTGCAGTCAGGAACAGATCATAACTCCTTTCAAGAGTTAAGTTCCAAATCTTTTTGAAGTGCAATATACAATATTCATCAGAACTATCCTACTGCCAACACTTCTCTGATGCTATCAGAAAATCTGAATTTATGCCTGTTACAATAACGCAGACCAGAAATTAACAGTTTCATTAAGTGTAGTCCTCCTCCAAGAACTGACTATCCAGAAATTGCAACCATTTTCTGTACCATATACTACTCCATATAAGGAACCTTAAAAATCTGAAAATTCATGGAAGCCTACCAGACATAGCAATGATCTAGGAGCTGACATACTCATACTACTAATTCCAAAATTACTATTTTGGAACTAGTAGTGACCAGTGAGTTGTTCCAGGTTTTGAGGTCTCTTTTTCCATCCTTCACACTGTTTTCATATGGGACATACTTTATGTCAGGAGCTATACCTCATAGTGGAAAACGGTCCCTAAATTGATCTGGGATCTGGATGCCATATGATTAACAGCAACAAAATGTAACAAGCTGAAAAGGAAGACTGTTGTTGACAAGAAAACACAGCAGTCCAAATACTGACTTAAAAATTCCATCAGTTTCTATAGTGTTACCAGAAACTAGTTAAAGCATCAGTTGCAAAATGGTGACATGCATAGGTGACCTTCCAATTAAAGATGTGCTGTTCATATTTAAATAAATAATCCAGTCTTTTTTTCCCAAAGCCATATAGTTTGAGTACTGGAAAGCAATAGTACAATCCCTTTTCCCCCCCCCCTACTTAATCAGGTTATCTAGTTCTAACAGCCAGGCAACATTTTTGTTAAATAGTGAGGTACCATTTTTCACACTTTCTTCTATTTAACCATCAATCCCTTTAAGATTTCAACAGAATAGTTCATTTCAGCCTTATACCTACAGGCTATAAGAAAAGCAATTCCTTCTTCTGTGAAGAACTACAGAATACTTTAATAGAGTGTTGTCCAAAAATTAAACACTAGAGTTGTATCTCATG
Source organism: Certhia americana (assembly GCA_018697195.1). Classification (NCBI taxonomy): domain Eukaryota; kingdom Metazoa; phylum Chordata; class Aves; order Passeriformes; family Certhiidae; genus Certhia; species Certhia americana. The sequence continues at coordinate 17,643,465 of CM031860.1, forward strand.
GTATTTGGACATGGCCTTACTGAAGCTTGTCTGTATAAAGATGTGCTCATTTCAGTTTCTCACATTTTTGCAAGAGGCACACAGGAGTGGCGAGATGGGTGTCACTTACCCTCAAAGTCAGCTTGTGGTCCTCATGAAGATCTGAGACACCATAAATGTGCAACATCCCTTTGTCTTCATAGGCCACAGGCAGCAGTGGTGCAAAGAAGTTCTGGGCAAAGTAATGGAGCAGTTTCCACTTACCACCATACTCTAAAAATGGTTAAAAAGAAGAAAGACTGAAATTGAATCCAAGATTGCCTTGTCACACATTCCCTGTGTGTGCTTTCTGGTCCTGCTATTGGCAATTGCAACATCCCCCTCCACCCTTTTTCACCTCTGTCAAGGGCAAAGAATGACTGAAGGTACTCTTGCTTCTTTCCAGGCAAGGCTCTGCCTGGAAAAAGATCTGATGCTCTTTCAAGCTTTAAGCTTTCCTGAAAGTTTACATTTTTCTATGTCTCTGTCTTATCACTGCTGCACTGTCATTCTCTTAAAGGAAGCCTTACACACAACTGACAAGGCTGACACAGTGTACCACACATAAACCAAGCAGCTGCAGCATCTGTGCTGTTGAGAATCCAGACAAACACATTGGCGTTGCCACAAACTACCACAACTATAAAAAGAGAAAAGGTACTATACAAAGTGCTCTCCTCCCCTTTTTCAGTTCTCCTTCAGTTCTTCCTTAGAGGAAGCAATAAAGACAAAATAGATTCCCAAACCAAAGACAACTCTGAGCTTGGTGAAACAAATTTGCCAAGATGTAGAGACAACACTTCTTCCATGGGAGTTAGTATTCATGACAGACACCCGACAAACAGTTCACACTGCTTTATTAATGGAAAGCTGTACCTCATTACTTTTAATACTTTGAAAGTCTGCCATTAAACTGAAAAAGCCATCAAATTCTGCATCCTCTCCAAAAAAAGCAATTTTGCTTTTTTGCTTTGCAACACTACCACATAATCATTTTGAAAGAGAAGCTGCATCCATTTCTTCTCTATTAACATTCCAACCAGCACCCACTGTCTGCATTTTAAGTTTGTCTTTGCTCAACCATTACCCAGTCATTGAAATGGCACTAAAAAGAAGTAGCAAGTCAGCTGCACCACCTCACCTCAAGGAAAGAAAAGTTAGATACTGGTTTCTTTCTTATTTCTGCCTCTTTATTTTATACAAGTTTAAAGCTGATGTACGCTTTATGATGTATGAAGAATATTTTCAGTGAGATGCTTTCCTCGTAACTCTTAGTAATTGCTCTCTTAGTTTTGGTTCTGTACAAAGCTCTTAGCACTTTCAAACATCTCATAATTAAAGACTTATCCAGAGTCCTCTTTACAGGGTTGTTGTGGCTTTCCCAGGGGAACTCAAACATGTCTTGTCGGCACTCCACGTAGACATGAATTAATTGTGAAGAATATGTGCATTAGCTCCAGCTTAGCACCTTACACATCACCTTATTCTCAGCAAGTTCACAACCAGCTGGCTTGGAGAACATCAAGAGAAGCTCATATCTGCCTGGAAAACCCACGTAAGATTGAACTGTGCTATGAGATCAGTCTGTTGCCAGCAAAAACACCACTGGCATTCAAGTCAATTGCACTGAAGCAAACCAAAGAGATAAGGCTGGAGGAAAATTTCAGGAGAGGAGATGCATTTCTTCAAAACAGATAGTCGATAACTGATGAACATACTCAGCATATTGATGCTTCTCAGTATAGATCTGTAAACCCATTTATGATAGAAAATACCTCTAGGATCGAGTTCAGCTGTTCACTTGCCAAGTGCACCATTAAACCATGTCCCTAAGTTCCCATGCCATACCTGTACATCTTGTAAGTAACCCTAGGGATGGTGATTCCACTTCCCTGGGCAGCCTGCTCCAATGCTTGACACCTTCAGTGGAGAATTTTTTCCTAAGATCCAACTTAAACCTCCACTGGCACAACCTGATGCGATTTTCTCTTGTCCTGTCACTTATTAATGGAGAAAAGGGGCAGATCTCCACCTCACTATGACCTCCATTCAGGTAGTTGAATAGATAGAGAAGGGGTGTGGGAGTGTGTGGGGCTGCTGTGTGTTTGTGTGTCCCAGCCTCCTTTCCTCCAGGCTAAACACCCCCAGCTCCCTCAGCCACTCTACATAATCCTTGTTCTCCAGACCCTTCCCCTGCTCCACTGCCCTGCTCTGGACACGCTCAATGTCCTTCTTGTAGTGCGGGGCTCAGAACTGAAGAATCTGAGATGCAGCCTCAACAGTGCTGAGTACAGGGGGAAAAATCCCTTCCCTACTCCTTCTGGCCACAGACACGAGCCAGGATGTCTGGCTGAGTACAGGGGGAAAAATCCCTTCCCTACTCCTTCCTGGCCACCTGGGCACAGCTGGCTCATGTTCAGCTATTGCTGTCACCAGCACCCCCAGGTCCTTTTCCACTGGGCAGCTTCCCAGCCACTCTGTCCCAGTCTGTGCCACTGCCTGGGGTTGCTGTGACCCAAGGCAGGGCTCAGCACTTGCCCTTGTTAAAACTGGTCTTGGCCCATTGATCCAGCCTGTCCAGATCTTTCTGCAGAGCCTTACTGCCACTCCCACCCAACTTGGTGTTGATTGCAAACGGGATGAGGGTGCATTTGAACCCCTTGTTCAGATCCTTGATAAAGACATTAAGCAGGCCTGGCCTCAGTACTGAGCCCTGGGAAATCCCAGTAGAGACCTGCTGTCAGCTGGATATGCATCCACTCACCAGCACACTCAGCCTGGCCCTCCAGACAGTTTGTTTTCATGGTGAACAGTGCACCCATCCATATCATGAGCAGCCAGCTTCTCCAGGAAAATGTTGTGGGAAATGGCACTAACACTTTGCTAAAGCCTAAGCAGACAACAACCACAGCCTTTCCTCATCTACCAACTGCTTCACCTTGTCACAGAAGGAGATCAGGTTGGTCAAGCAGGACCTGCCTTTCATAAAACTGTGCTGGCTGGGTCTGATCCCTTGGTGATATGGACAAAGGCATGTTCTGGCATTCCAAGGACCCTTCCTGACAGAAAACATCAGTGGTTTGAAGAACAAATCTACCAAAAACAGGGGGCGCTAGCAAATTATTCTTCGGTCATTAAACTTGAGAAGATGGGAGACGTGGACTGGGAATGAATTATCTGAAACAGAGTAAACTGGGGGGAAGTATCTGATGCAACAAACAAAAGCTATGGGTCTTGTATGAGTAATGGGCAGTGAGAGTCTGGGAGGGGTTAAAATCTCTAAAGCCCTCAGGACTGCTACAGGACTTCCTGGAATTTCAATTGTCAATTAATTAAACTGACAATGCAATAGATGTTGCTCACTGCAGAATCCAGGCAGAGCCCACCACAAGCTCAGACAAGTTACCCAGCATGGTTTGAGTTTTCAGTGCATGTTGACTTGAATTTTTTTCCTGAGCTTAATTCACATGACAAAAATCTAGGCTTCAGCTGTCTTATATATGGAAGTTAATAATACAACTGATGTAGAGCAGTTTCTGCTACTTAGTGTAATATAAAATCCTGTTTCTTTTTTAATGGGTCCTTCTCTCAATCTCTGTTGTGCCTTGATGTCCAGCTGGATTACACTGCAGAGGGAAAGAGATGTTTGCTACCTAGGCAGCAGAGATCCTCAAAAAACTTTTACAGTGGAGATGACGACACACTCAAGAGTGAACATGGCATTAAACTTCCACAGGGAAACCCAAGCAAACAAAAACCCCAGCCAACAAAAAAAATCAAACAACCCACCCACTTAAGTTCACACCATTTCAAAACCCACTCTACTACTAGGACACCCATTGTTTTGGAATATTTGAAACATCATTAGTCTGCTTAACTAAGATCAGCTTCTAAGACTGGTATTTCCCTTCCCAAACACACCAGAGCCATTTTAAAGAACCAAAACTTAACTGCTATAGCTGTTTTACACTGGAAGTGTCTTCCAAAGACATCTTTTCCAGCAACAGGATCTTGATAACACATTTGTCAAAGTAACTTCAGACAGCAAGGAAAACTGAAGCTAATTAAAAAGCCCTATTCTATAGTTTTGTTTTCCACAAGACCAGAGCTACATTCCTTTGTTTCAAAACAGGCAAGCTGCACATCAAATACACCATGCACACTCACCCAAAAATGGATGTAAAAATTCTGGAGGTCAGGAAGATATCATGAAAAACCACTGGGTTTAAACATTTCCTATTACAGGCATGCATGCTCAAAGGCAACAGACAAAACTTATTTAATATAGGTGGTTTTCTCCTCCTCCCATCACATTTAAACAAGTTCTTACAGAAATACGAGTTTCTCAGTTTTTCCTGACAATAACAAGGGGTTTGCACACTCTGTGGTATTAAACTTCAGAACAAGAAACAAAAATTAGGTTTAAAATGAGACCCCAGTACCTTTTTTTCTGACTCCTCCCTGAAGCCTTTACACTGATGGCAGAAGTGCAAATAAACAGATCTCACTGAAATGATTTTAAATTAATCACTTCACACTATTAAATGCAACCCGAGAAACATGCTGCTAGTTCTTTCCTCACCTCAGTCTCATGAATTCAGATCAATTATTCTCCAAAGCAGCCTGTACTGGGGCTCACGAGGGGCTATAAATATTGAACCTGCAACAAAAGCCAGTTATCTGTTCAAGGGAATCTCTTGACAATTGAGTTGGGTACCTCAAGGTGACACTTTTCTGGGAGTGTCACAGCACTCCATCAAAACATACTGCAGAGATGCTAAAGCATCCAACATGGCACAGCCAGCTTCACAGCTAGGTGCTAACAGTCAGAACCCAGTTGTGATAAAAGCTGTTTACTTCAGAGCTGAAGGCAGAAGTACTATGACAAGTGCTGTGCTGTGTTTTCTTTCAACCCAAGCAAACATCTTAAAGGTAAAAATTAAAAGGAGAAGCATTTGCTACCTTCTTCCTTCCTCACCATGTGGAAACATTTCTGCTCTGTACCGGAAATTATGTAAACCCCTCCATGACTTTCTGCAAAGTAACAGATTTAAGTAAGAGCACTCATTGGTGATACTACTGTGCCATCTGACAAGATGCAGAAACGTGTTTTTGAAGTGCAAATAAAACTAATTTCTCCAAAGTCTTGCATAATTTCAGCCATTAGCATTTCAAAATCCCTCTGCCACACTGCCTAATTAAATGAATATTAAACCTTTCCTCATCTCACTGAGGGAATACAAGAAAACAAAGGGACAGCTGTATCTCTGCTGAGCTTCCTTCTTCTAAACCAACTTCAACAACATATGAATAATTCAAGTATTTGATAAATATTCTACAGTGATGTCATCTCTGTACTCAAAAAGACATTTATGGTCTCCACAACCATTACATATATCAATACACCTGTCTTTACAAAGGGACACTTTTCCAATCATCTTTTTCTCTTGAGGCACTTAAAGCCTAAGAGCATCATTCATTGCTAGAATCATAAAAATGAACATTGTGATATTCCATTTCCTAATGCAAGTCTAGAAAGTCCAAAAAGATGAGCATCATAGCTGGACCACTGCCTTAACCTTTAAATAAATTAGCCTCTTTCTTCTACTGTTTTTTTTCCTTTGTTGTTGCAGTTATTTTGCTTGGATTAATCAAAAGGGAAAAAAAAATTTAAAAAATGAGAGGGAGCAGGACAAACATCTCCCAGAAAAAGAGGGGGAGGAAGGTGTGGGCTAATTTTTTCTCAAAACCAGGCCAAATGGCATTTTCTTCCAAGGACACATCAAAATTTACTTTTTCTCTTTAGCTTTTTCTAGTTTGCTCATATTTCTTCACACATGAAATGTTTAAATAAAGATTTTTTTAAACCAAAATATGTGAGAAATAACTGAAATTGAAAGAGAATCTACCCAAGTCCTATATAGCTGCCATAAGACAGTTTCTCCATTACAAAACAACTTCCAGACAAAATGTTTGGAACACGAAACATAGCCACTTCCCTCATGCCATACATTCCTCATTCCTCCTCTACTTCTTACTGCCTGACTTATCTATTCATGTCTGATTATTTTTGTGTTCTAAGAGAAAAAAAAAAAAAAAAAACAAAAACCAGTGTATTAATAAGCATATTAGCAGAATAATTTTATCACCAGGAGTGATTCACCTCATCTGACACCAAGTTAAACATCAAATCTCAGCCAGTCATCTCCTATAAAAAGCTTCTCAGAAGCTATGCTGGGTGAGAGATATCTTATGAAGTTCTATGAAAATCAAATTCATCATGGAGAAGATAATTCACCCCAGTTCTGAGACAGCTAAGGATGCAATGAATCACATTTGGAGATAAATATCTCTCCCCCAACTGATTGCAGAAGAAATCTAGATGCTCAATTTTTACATCATAAATCCCATCCTGGAATGCATGTCTAAAGGATGGACAGAAATATGTTCAAAGTTTGTAAAGCTACCCAAGAGACAGAAGAGAGTTATATTTCTTATTCTGATACTTCCAGATGAGGAAAACTGTCAGAACTTTGAACACAGAGGATTTCAGGCTTTCTGAGCTGACAGGGACTGATCCTCAAAAATACACTGCATTTGACCTGAGGCCATGGAAAAGGTTTCCAAAACCGAGTGATAGCACTGAGATTTTGAGTGTGTAGTTGAATAAAAGTGTGTTATATCACAGGGTGAAAGACTTAGAATTTAAGGCTTTGGGATATAGTAATATATATGTAACAAGATGGAGGGTTTAGGGCGTAAGTTAGTCCTTCTTCACATGTTTGTGTGATTTTTGTGTGATTGGTTGAAAAAGTCCACAGTGCGGAACACGGGTGGTTAGTTACTGGGTTAAAAGCAAGAATTATTTAGTTGGCATCCCATAACTGGGTTCTTTAGGCTTAAAAAGACCTTGAAAACAGAACTCTTGGCGCCATTTCTACTCTGTTAACGTAGCGTGTAGAAGTACTCACAGTCAGTGAGGCTGTAACTGAGATAAGAAATAATAAACATCTAAGTACAAACAAGAATTCTGTCTCTCGTGCTTTTAACCTGGAACCCTGAGAAGAAGAAGCAGATAAAGACAAGAGGTACACCTCAGAAAACACAACTGGTAGCTGGTGTTTTCTACCAGACTGTCACAAAACTTACCCAAGGAAGCCCATGAAGGAGCCTGCCAAATGTCATTGAGTTGCCAGTACAGAGCTCCCATTGTGTGTCCTTCTCCATTGATTATTTCACTTTGACTAAAACGATAGAATTCAGTTTCTGTCTTTACACACTGAGCCTGCATCACCTTGGTCAACAAAGAGATAAAAATATTTTTGGTATATTGGATTTTACTTGTTTTCAAAACATTATCAATATATTGATACGCAACACAGACTTCACAGCCACAGCAACATAAGTTGAGCCTTGAGGAGTATCCACCTGCAATGCAGTGGTTCTCTGCTGGAAGATCTATTCCTAGCAGCTCCCAACAGCTTTGCAAGCAGTACCCTTCAAGAATCTCATATGGGGCTACTTCCATACAGTGAAGATGGTCTTTGAAAGGCAAATCAAAGACAACAAAAATAAAATGAAATTTAAAATAAGTATTTTTTTAACATTAATTTAAATAACCCCATCCAGAGTTGCAAAACTATGTTAAGCTGCATTACCTTCAGTATACATTACCTTGGTGTCTAAACCCCTACACTCTGAACTTATATTCTCATTATACAGTCAAAACTGTGCATCACAAATGCAGCCTTTGTTCAGCTGCACTCACACTCCTCATCCATGTCATCTAAAAACCACTTTTCAGAATGTTTCACTGGCCAAGTTCTCAATGGATGCTAAACAGATGCTATGTTCTTCACACAGTTTATTATTAGGCTGGGGAAATATAAAGAAATTCTTAAAATAAAGTTAAAAGCCAAAAAGGTAAAGATAATACTTCTAGTTAACCACTAAAGCAAGTTTGCTTTCTTTATCCTTTCTGCTATCCTTATTTTGGTATTAAATTGTTTAACCTGTTAATAAGGCCTTGATAGACTTAGCCTTACAGAAACTTTCACATCTTTTTTGAGTCAGGACCTCATGGTGCAAGCATTACCCTGGTTTCAATTTCACAGCATCATCTATCCTTGTTCTCTTGTCAAGAGTGCCAAAAATTCTCAAACCATTTCGCTTTTATATAAGACTTGCTGACAGCAGCTCTCAAACATTAGAAACTTAGTGAGTGTGCAGTTACTTCCATCAAGAGTGTTTCTGAAATTCTTGAAACACAACAAAAATTAACAGCACTTTCAATTTGCCTAATAGCATTAGAAAGTTCCTTAGCATCTTTTAAAAGTCACACAGAAATCACAAATGAAGAAGCAGGCATGATGTAGAACTACAGTGAATGAAGAGCAAAATATACCCTTCTGATTTGAAAAGAACTCCAAAATGTATTTTCTAAAATATAAGTATTTGAGTCCCTAAAAAAATAAAAGCTACTACTAATCCATTTAATAGAGAACTACCTTCTTTGGAAAAAATCTTGCTTCCAAAGCTCGTTCCATGTGGCAAGAATGAAAGCAGTGAGCCTACAGGGGCCACATGAAGAGCACAACATCCCCGCCCTGGAACAGGGAGTAACATGCAGCACTGGGAATAATCTTGTACCATGGAAGCCCAGCACATCCCTGCATCCTCCCCCAGCTGGGGAGGACAAAGGCAAGACATACTGACAGACTTTCTCCAGGTTGAGACAGCTTCTGGGTAATTCCTGATTATTCCAGCCATTCTACCATGAAAATTGGACTTTCTCTACAATAAAAGAGAGACAAGCCAGCTCCAAATTAAACCAGACTCTCCAGTTCTACAGTATGGAAACTTTCTGTATGATGGAACATTCCTTAAGGGACCAGGTCCAGTTCCAACAGCTGACAGAATTTAATGGTACAAGTACTGACTGCTACTTCTATGGAAGACATCACTGTTACCTGAGTGAGGTAAATCATATCTTTGAACTTTTTTACAGGATCTGGGCTCTGGGGAAGCTTGAAATGACGCCCAATCTCTTGAAGCATCTGAATATTACCACCTTCATGGTGCTGACGATGGAGAGAAAAATTGCTTGTGTAGGACCAGTCCTCTGGGGAGGAAATCTTTTAAAAAAAAACAAAATTAAGGTATCTGAATGAAAAGGTAGAATGTACATTTAATGACAGCCAGGATACCGAGGAAAGGATATCCATTACAGCCTACTGACATCATCCAAAACCTTAAAACTGGTAGTATATTTCCACAGTGCTTCATGTAGTCATGCAAGGATTTGGAATCACTAACACCGTTTGCTTATACTCCTTGTACAAATAAATGAAAACATGCATTGCTGTTGAACCCAGAAGAGCAACTTTTGGCTCAGTGGCATTTAACTTATTTGTCCTAAGGTTTGGGCTGGCCAAGGGACCTCAGAGTTTTGCTTGTATTCATAGTAAATCAGAAACACTCTAGATTAACATGGAAGAATGTAATCCAGTCAAATACATTTTGGTATAGAAGTTAGGTACATCAGTACGGCTATAAATTCTAATAATATGTATATATGTTTTCAAAACCTGACTCTGATAACAAATGATCATAAAACAGCTTCTTTCAACTAAAGACAAAGCATTACTATTACTCATTAAGTTATTATTGCCACACTGTCATTGTAATTGCTTTCTCTAAACAATCTTATTTACGTTTGTTTCTTTTTAGGCTGGATTAAATAATTTTTATTGTTATTAATATAGATTAATGTTCTGATTATGCTTCAGGTAATATGCTTTGCCCAGTAAATTGAAAGGAACATTCTGAACTCCTTTTGTTTGCATGCATGAAAATCAACATCTCTCCCTGGGCAAATGGACAAACAGCATGATATCTCTCTGCTCCATTTTGATATATAAGGTAGAACATATAATATCTAAATTTAACAGAGACAAAACCAAAACCTCTTCCACGCAATACATTAAGAAACAAAAAATTTAAATTAAAGAAATTGGCAAAATACATAAAAATCAAAGCATTTTAAAATCCAGCACAATTCAGCTTTTGTCATGTTTCCCCTTTTCTCAAATACTCATCCCTAGACACTACAAAAGTAAACAGATGTTAGTCAATCATTACTGAGCTATACATTAAATAGAATTATTACCAGAAATAGTAGTTTCACAATAGTCTCTCATCCAAACCAGGTTCCTTTTGCAATATCAAGGTAAGTATATTGAACACTGAAGAGGGAAATAGTACAGTTTCACCCCCTCCCTCTCCACCAACACACACCTCTATCCCCCTTGTGCCGTATCACACCTAACAGCACATTACTACAGTTTGGATGCAGAAATGTTTTGGGAAGAGACTCATTGCCCTCACTAAATGAGAGCAAAGTGTGGAATCCCTGCCTTACCTTTTCAATTGTGCTGAAGGAAGGCCAGGATTGAAATCCATACTCTGAAGCAAAACGAGTTTTAGGATACACTGTCCAGTTCCAGCAGTCACTGTTGTAGTCATAAAAGTGTGTGTCACCATAATGGGTGTCATAAGGATCCCGGGAGAGCCAGCCCTCTTTAACTGACTCCAAGCCATTGGTGGGACTGGATGTAACAAAAGGACGACTCTTATCTTCCTAGGATTTAAGAAAAACAAACCAAAACAAAAATACAATCCCCTTACAAAGTGACTGGCTTTTACCATCTGAATACATAGATCATTTTTTGAAAAGAGGGGGCTGGGGGCAGGGAGACCATGCTTTTTCCAGATTTCTGAGGCACCACCTAGGAAACATTCTCTTTTTATGTCCTAACATTCATCATCTTTACTTGCTTAATTAGCTTCTTACTTATGTTCTTGGAGGACAGCTGGGCATGATTCTGCTTGCTCTGCTGTACTGAGGGATTCTCTCCTCACATCAAGAGATTTTCTATCTTTATATGCCTCTCAATTCTTAATGAAAGCTATTTAAAGTGTGCCTTGTGAAATATATACTCAAGGAACATTAATATTTGAGTACTGTGACTTCTCTATGGAAAATTATTACTTTTGCAGGAACAAGGCCAAGATTTTGTCCTTTCTTATTAAACAATCACCTAAATTTAGTCCTAACAAATCCAAGGTGTTCTGCTTTTAATGCTTGCATGGTATCATTACAGGTTATTGTCATTTTAGCTGGCTCTGCATGCTGAGATAGATGAGACTACAAGAAGGGTTACATTTCAAATTGTTCAGAGCTGCCTTCATTTATAGCCTCAGTAGACTTAAAATACTAAATCTTTTAACAGTAGTCTACAAAGTACTGAAGGAATTCTTTTGCAGGTACAATTCATTTAACACCCTACTTCTAGTAAAATAGAGGCCTCAGTTAGTTACCAGTAACAAGTTACTGCAATTGGCTCAAACACAACAAGGCACTCAGACATGTGCTTCATTTTAAGAAACAGTCCTGTTTACCCATCTTCTTCTCTCTTTTTTTCTTGATGTGAGTAATTAATAATTAACTGAAACAATTTACTACGGGAAATCCTGGATTCCCTGAAGTCCTTAGATCAAAGACAGACATCTTTTCAAGTTGCCAAGTCCAGTACTACTTGCAGTTACATGTTTCCTCAGCTGGCTTGTATTACACAGGACCTGAAGTTATCTCCGTCTGTGATTCCTTTTTGCACTCAAAATAGTTATTCCACGGATTTAAAATGAAAATGGGTCTACCTTGGATGGCAATGCTGCAAAAGTATCAAGCCAGAACATCTCGCTTTGCTGCACACACACCGGCCACCCAACTCATGCAGCTAATCACAAAAGCACCACAGCATACTTTACACACAGCTCAGCAGAGGAATCTAGAATCTCCTTAGAGGAGAAATAAACCTACAAAACCTGTGCAAAATGGGTAGTGCCAAATCACACTGGACTTCATCAAGGACTCCAGGTGTTTGTGGACTGCATAACTGCAGCTTAAGTTCTATATAAAAATATTTTACTTTGCCTTCATATACTGGAGAATACCAATATTTTGTTTATGAAATCAATACAAGGACTACACAGCATGAGTTCAACGTTTAGCATCACTTCTGCTTTACCTGCTTAGAACAAAAAATATTCAGTCATTTACAAGGAAATAACATCATTATGGATTTCTTCAACTGCTATTAAAAGACCTGAGGGTTGTTAATTGTTTTTCACAGTATTCTTCAACAAAATCAGAATAAATGAAACCTGATCTAGATTAATTAATTAACAGGCAAGTTGATTTTCATCCACTGGAAGTGAAGGCACTTATTGGTATGGCACTTATTGTTCACTTGGTATGATGGACATACTAAAAGCAGGAAGGACAAAAAAAGCAAGATCTACAATTTTAGGTCTTACTTTACACATCACAAAGTGTTAAACACAAGTAATTTTTTTTAATTTTTTTACTTTGAGAATAACTCGAGTTTAGAGAGTTGTTTAGAGGAGCTTGGAAAGGGCAATTTCCCAACATACTCTCTCATGTCTTAAAAGGATTAAAAAAAAAAAGAAAACCCCAACTTGCTCAAACATCAAAACCTTCCACACCAAGCCATATCCTCCCTTCTACAATTTCTTGAGATTACTTACACTAAGAACTATCTCACGTATGTTCTTCACATAAAGGGTCACATAGTCTTTGATATAGACTCCTATGTCAGCATGAGGTATGGAGAACCAGTTGCTTGCAATTGCTGCTTCATTTTCATTGTTACCACTCCACAGAATAATTGATGGATGAGATTTTAAATGTCGTACCTGAAATACAACTTCCAGTTTCAGAATTAACAATTATTTTAACAATGACTTTTTAAAAAAATCCCTTTATTACTAGTTGAGTTACAAGTCCACATGTATATTACATATGCTAAGCCTACAATTCCCATTTTTTCCGCATGGTTCCCTATTCCCTCAGCTTCCCACCAGGCTCAAAGTTCTGTAATGTACACTTCCAGAAGGCAAAACTTCTAATATACTGACATACATCTGCCTTATGCATGTATGTACCATCCACCTCTACTCAGCCATGTGTGAAGGATAAACTCTGTACAGTCTTCTTGACTTGACTCCAAGCAGTCAGAAGAGTTCAAAAAGATTTAGCAAGGTTACATTTTGTATCTGCTACATAAAGGTACGCTAACAAACACTTCCAAACAAACAGTTTTGGAAAGCTAACTTATACAGTCAGTCAATGAAAAATCGATAATGTGAAATAGAGCTTTGACACATGGATAAAATACCTGATGAGAAACTTCTGCTCTTACGGATTCTAAATAATTCTGGTTGGTTGGATATAGTGCACACGCAAACATAAAATCCTGCCAAATCTACAAGGGAAAGGAAAGATTAAAAACACCTGTTAGCAAGTTATATGGCTATTGGGATGCACAGTCCTTTGTTAGACAGAAAACAAATCACATTCACCATGGGGCTCAAGTATGTGCATACTCCACTGTGGTTATCCTGGATATCAGGGTTACAAAGTATTTACCCTTAGGAATCAGATCCTGACAGCCTACACTGAGGAGCAGAACACTTCTTGGTAGATGAAGTTCTGTGAGTTTTAACAGAATAATCAGAAATATGAACATGGAGCAATTTTCAGCTGAATAGAAAAACTTCATATTTATTTACTATTTTGCAGGTGTAACACCAAATCCCCATTACTTAATGACAAGAGACAATAATTCTTCTAACGTGGTACTGAGCACGCTTAACAGATGTTAATGGGTACTTGTTAAGAACACACCTCCATACAAAATTATCTTAAAACCAGCAAATTACTTACTTACTTACTTACCCAGTAAGAGGGGTAAAAACAAACTAGAAACTCTAAAAATACTTTCTCTTCAAAGTAAGGTCAAGTGGAAACTACTAGAGAAAAGCAAGCCTTTCAATTCAAGAACAATAAACGCCATTTGATCCTTGCAAGAGAATTACAAAAAGGGGAAAGGAAGCCAAATGAGATGGCTAAGACTTCTTGTTTACCTGTTTTGTTTTTTAAATTGCCGTAACCTTGAGGCTCCTTCTAGTCTATCTCAAATGTTAATGCAAAGACCTCTAGAAGGAGCACCTTAACACAAAGGAGTCTGTAGGAGACCCCACTTTTCTGAACACCACGCTACACAGAGACCAGCTCCTCATACAATTGCATTTTCATTGCAGTGAGAATATGCTTTTCCATGGTTCCTTTCAGCACACATTCCCTAAGGAAACTGAAGATAAAGAATACGACAGTGGGGGATAATGGAGCCATTAATAATTGTTACAATCCTAACACTGTACAGAAAAAGCAAAGCTATTGCTGCAGAATCACTCATAATCCTTTAGTGACTGTTGGTGTCAAAACTCTCTGTTGAAAGAAACTTTTTCTCACTATTTCCCTCGGTGAGTTATCACTGCTTTTCCTTAAGCACAGTTTGACTCCAATGCACTTTTAAGCCTTTGCAAGGCCATCAGAAGAAACAAAACCAAAAACCTCCCCCATTACCCACTCCAGAATAAGGGTCTGATTTTATGCATTTACTTGCTATTCTGGCTGTTAAATAGAATCGAAATCTTGCACTAAGCACTGTACAGGCACAGATCTAAGTGGCCTACTTAAGGTGCCTAGTGTCAAAAATTAAAGAATTGTAAGTGCTCAGAAGCCTTGAAAACCAGGACACTCATTCAGGTGACTAAAATAGATGTAACTTTTTTTTTTTTTCAAGCACACACATCTGAAAGCAGCAAGGTATGAATTCTGTTTCCCTGCTTCTTAGAGTGTAGACTAAGACCAAACACACTTCTCAGGATTCTTAACACCAGATGCAACTTAGCCTCCATTCATCTAGCCACTACTTCATCAAAACTTATTAATACGTGCCTCCAAGCTTATATAATCAAAGCTACTCATCTAGGATTAGTGATTGCAGCAGGTGTTCACCTTACAGCTACACTTATATTCAAGTATAGCTTGTTCAAAATGGCCTCTTGGATAACGCCTTCCATGTTTGGGCCAAACGAAAAGTTTGAACCAAAAACACCCAAACCTTTTCAGCTATTGCTAAAAAAAAAAGTACTTTTAAAAGAAATAAAATCCATTTCCACAACTGAGAAAAGCACAGCTACCTTCTACCTAATGGTAACTGTGATAAACAAAATTCCCTGTTTTTTTCTTATTCAGTAAGAGTTAGTTGTTAATGTTGTGGTTATTTGTTACCAATCATTGTTAAATGTTGTTTCCCCAGTTGTTCCCTTTTTACCCTAGTCTGTGTTTGCCAGTTTCATGTTTGTATCCCCATGTTCCCAGAATCCTCCCGTCGGAAGCTACATTTGTTGCACCCCGACTGCTGCTCCCAGACGTCCTTGCGCACTGACTATATGCAAATAAGGGGCATTTGGCCTAAATCGGACTCCCAAAACCACAAAACAACGTATCATAGAACAATAAAAACAGCAGCACTACTCTGAGAAAACCTCAAGGAAGCATACACCAAGAGCTGAGTTCGGCCGTCTTGCCCTAAGTGCAATAGTACCCAGGCAGAGAGACACCCTAGACCGACGAGCCCTCATGGTCTTCTGGTGCTCTCGTGAGGATAGAAGCCCCAGCTCTGCCTGCATTCCTGCGGACAAAGCTGCTTTCCTCCTCCTGTGTGCCACCTCTGGGAGCAGCGGCGGTGTGTGCGCGACCCGTCGGGCCCCCACCTCGAGCTGATCACTAATAAAGGCATTAAAAAGGAGAAAAAGCTCCTGCCCTTTTTCTTCAGTAACCTTCTACTACAAAGTCTCCAAAATATCACTTCCAGATTCAACAGACAGCCTCTGTACTTAGAAACCTTTCAAATTAAAAAGAAATTAAAGGACCACAACCAGCCAACCATAAAATCAGGTTAATCTGACCTTTCATGTTGATACTCTAAAATGTCCTTTGGAAAGATGATTAGAATTTATCTATTAATTCTCTTTTTTTCTTTTATTTAAAATGGATTTTCATGTGCAAGTTCTTGTCATTTTTAAAATATGTATTTTGTGTTTATTGTTTTTACCATTATTCCTATTTCATCACAAATATCGTAAAATTCATCTTGTTCATATACTCCTCCTCCCCAAACCCGAAGGGCATTCATGTTAGCATCTGCTGCAGACTTCAAGAGTAGCCTTAGTCTGTCAAATACAAAAATAGGAGATACACAAGTTTTGTGAAGTTGTATTACTTAAAGAGTTTCTAAGGTTATATAAAACAAAGATATTTGTACACCCTTACAAAAAAACCCCAACAAATCTAAATCATTAGCAGGCAATCTAAGACTTACAACTCTAGAAAGAAGTATCAAAATACTCTGGTTTTTAAACCTGCATGTCTGGATAGAGCTCTCAAAAAGCAATTTTTTGTGCTGAAAAAGTTGCTTGGTCCTGTTCACACTTATGAAATAGATGAAGTGACACAAGTCTAAGTGCTTTGACAGAAGTATGGGCAAGACCAGATTTAGAAATACTATGTTTTATTAATCATGTTGGTCTTTTCTCCTCTGATATTACTTGTTTTGTATGGCAATTACTTGAATTCAAATTCTCTTTAAATAAAATCAAGAATGTATATTCTCTTCCTGAGTTCCATAATGTAAAGCAAGAATAGGGGAGTGAGAGGGTGAGGAGAAATACTGAGACTGGGAATCTCATTTTAAGGGTTTTAGGCTCCAGTCATTTTTCCTTAAATCATACTGGCAGCCTCCAAATTGCTTATGAATGCACACTGCAGCATGCCTTGTGTTGTCCTGGTTCCCCAATAATCTAGAGCAAAGCTTAATCCAAGGTCAGTACAGCCCCAATCCCACCTGCATCCCCAGGGTACTATGTATTGAAATCCAAGTTGCCTAGATGAGATCAGGAAAAGGGGAGAGGCTACCATGCACCTATATAACCCTGCATGACGTGGGTTAAGACACAGATGAAGTGCACATCCTCTGACTACCAATGGATGTGACCAGACAATAAAGTCAAATAGCCTGAAGACCATCCCTAAAAATACCTGAAAGGGTATTTAGGAACTGCAATCAATCATCTTCCCACCAGTAACTGCACCTACATGCCTTAAACTTCACTCAAATCTGTTCATGTTAATTAAGCCCTAATTCTGAAGCCTCCAACCCACAACAATTAGTGTTCTGCCTTGTAAGTTTTACCTACTAAAGCCAACCTTTGATAAAGGGTGTAGAGAGAATCAGGAAGAGGAAAACATGATCCTTTATCCTTAGAGAACATCAAATGTGGCTTACGTGTCATAGGTCACTCTGTCCTGGAAAGAATCTGCTGGAATCCAGTTTGAGCCCTTAATAAAAATGGGTCGGCCATTGATTCTGAAGTAGAAACTCAAACCTGGTGAGCCAGGAATAGGCTCCTGAACAAGTTCTACCGTCCGAAAATAAACCTGTGAAGACATGAAACTTAGATATAAAGCTGACAAAAAAGGAATTAAAACACCACAAATAAAGAAAACCATTACAAAAGGGATTGAACAGAACAGTAACAGCTTAGAATTTGTCAAGGAGTCAAAAGACACGGTGTCATCTCTAAATTCTTGCTTGCATAAAACACACTGCAACAGTACTAGAAAGAATTCTTTCAATAAGCCTGTTCACTTTTTAAAGTTGCTACCATATTAAGACAGACCAAGAGAAAGCACAAGCACACAACTGCACAGGTGCACACAAGTAATGTAAGGAAGAGACAGATGAAGTTTGATTGTTGTAGAATCCAGTCTAAAGTCCAGAAAGAGGAACACAGTGGTCGCACCAGATCAGAAACATCATGTAATTGCAATTTTCTCTACCAGGAGACTGCAGCAGCTCAATTTTAAGTCTTGTCCCTGAATGCCTAGCATCAGGTTCACGTAATACAAGCAGGATCTTCTCCTTTTACTGCTCTGAAATGATACCGTTTTAATAGGTGTAACACTTACAGAGAAAAAAATACCCACGCAAACACAAATTATGGTTTGCAAGTGAAGGGCCCTCTGACCATCACAGCTGTGTTGGGACAGCATCATCAGCAAAACATTTCAGGGAGACCAGTTCAGCTAAATACACACTCTGAGTAAAGCATTAAAGATAAAGCACATCTCAAGCAGAAGCAGAGGCCAAACTTTTACGGCTGCTCTTTTAGCCTGATACATGGCATTGTGATGCTGAAACAAGAAAACATTCATTTTTCCTGTTGCAGGTGGAATTAAAGCTCTCAGGAAATTTTTCTGGGACTTCACTACAAGCAAAAATGCTGCTCTGAGGGGTATCCTGACTTCACTGAGACAAACAGCCATGAGGAAGCAGTTAATGCACTGTAGCAGCACTGATCCCTTATTTGTACATGTGCCTTCCCCACCTGCCATTTCAGCTCCTGCACACCTCCCAACTCTTCCAGAAAACAGCTCTTCCAGGGAGACTTTACATGTTTTCTCCTGTATCCTTGTTTTCAGTTCAACTTCTTTAAGTCAGAAAGAAAACACTTTTTCTTTCTTGTACACGTTGCTCATTATCATAGAGAGAAAAGTGGAAACTTAAATAAAGGGAAGAAAAGCTAATAGCAAATTTTAGCCAAAACAGGTTTGGGTCAGAAGGGCAGGAAACCAATTTTTTCTAAACTATTCCTAAGATAGCAGCCACTCCTCTCTCAGACGACTATTTGCTTTACCTTTTCAAAAGGTCAGCTTGTAGAGTACAGCCTGTTCTCTCCCTGCCACAAGCTTCAGCTGAGGCAAGTATCTGTCAGTAAATCAGGCTAAAATTAACCTAGTTAAGTGCAAATGATACACCTGTCTTTAAGATAAAATGCAATTCTTTGTTTCACACACCAGACATGGCTGTAGTTCAAAAGTCCACTACAGGACTGCACTTTCTGAATGTTCAACTTATCAAAAATCACACATATAGACAGAAAACTATTCCTAGCAGTAGGGAAGAAAAATATAATTGTCACTTTTTGCTTCCCCTTTGGTGCTTCTAAGTTAACTGGACAATTATTAACCAAATACCTGGACAGAGACAATGCATGTGACAAACCAGATGCATTAGTGGAGGCTGTTGATCACTGAGCTCAACCTAAACAGCTCTGAATTGTGGAAGAGACCAGCCCTAGAATTCTGCAGACTTAGTTTAACATGAGAAGTTGAATTTAAATAATAACCAATGTTTCATACAACTTTCCCAGTTACTCTAACTCCTGAAGGCTACAAAAGAAAAACTACAGTATGAGCACCGCACTAGCAAAAAAGTTCTAACCTTCCTACACTGAATTCAATTACCCAGAGAAAAACTCCTCAGTCCCCATTGCAGCTCTGTTTTTATGGCACAAAGCGGAATGGGACTTGCAGTTGGAGCTGCCAAAGTATTTGGGATGTCATCTTAATGGATGTCATCAGGCAGGTTGGGACTGTCTCAAAGTGCATTTGTAATGGAGTGTTTATATTACTAACAGAAGTAATGTGATATTGCTTTATTCATGCTCAAGTGGAACTCGTGCAACTGGCCGCATGCAAGGCAATCTGAGGAGCTGAAACACTCAGCCAGGACCACCCAGACAGCAGGAGCAAGAGTAAAAAGCTCCTTAGCCTTAGCTCACATTCCCAGGCCTTCAAGATTCAGTGCAACTCCATTGTTCGCCCAGGGCCAGCTGGTAACAGCACATCTTCCTGTTCCTACTACAGAATCCTTCTGCCTTGGGGGGTAAAAGAAGGGCAATGGGAGACAACCAGTATCTGGAATGCTTGGCTACATGCCCTTCTGGCTGTCAAGATGTTGGCCACCTTGAAATCTGTCTGATAGAGCTTGCTGCCTGAGGGCTGAACATTTCTCTCAGTCTTGAGGCACGCACAAGAGGCTCTCTAACCACCACAGACCAATCAACTGGTTCTGGGCATAATTATGAAACAGACACCTGTCTTTTTAAGGCACATACAAAGCTTTTGTACACAGTTAAGTGACCTGTGGATCACATTTGGCATTCCTGTATTTAGCAGTAGGAAAAGTAATAAGGATGAAGATGTCTAGAGGTGAAATGAAATCACAGAACAACCCAGAGATCTAACAAATTAGCATGCAGCATGAAAGTGGTGTGAAAACTACAAAGCCAGAAGGAAAAGCTCCTGGAAGTCATGCTAAAATGCCTGGGGGGAGGGTGTGTAAAGGGATGGAGGGAAAGGCAGCTAGAGGTCAAGATCTTGAAAGTACAAAAATAGCCTTAAAACCCAAAAAACTCTGAGTACAGTGCTGGAGAAATGAGCATACAGAAAGATGGGGGAAACAGAACTGAAAAGCAAACAAATGCTTCATGGGACAATGAAAGAGGTAATAAATTCCTTGATGTGGGGATGGCAAGAAAGAAGCAACTTATCAATAGCAAGCAGGACCCTCCATCAAGAAAACCAATGTCACTGTGAGATATGACTTTGTTTCACACTATCCTGAGAAACAAACTCTAAAACAAAATATTCAAATGGAAAACCAAACCAAGACTAAACCACATCCCAGCCTCAATGTTGGCTTTTATTCTGCTTTGGTTTTCTGCTACTCTGAACAGGAATGAGTAAGTACTCCTCTGAGCCAGAGATTCTCAGCACTGCTGGCTGGAGCTCTATAGAGCTCCTGCAAGTAAATACTGGAAGGCCACCCAGAAATATTCCCAAAGGATTAGTTAATGTTTTGAAGACTTCTCTAGCATGTCAGAATCCAGAAAGTAGTTCAAGTTGGAAGTAGCCAAATCTGACATAAGATCAAGCTGTCCTTTCTCACATGTATAGTCATCATGCTTCACTTTTCTCCTGTCCAAAGTTAAGTAGATACTTATATGGACACAAACCACTTGTGAAATGCCTCACCATTGCTTTTTTCAGAGGGGGGGCAGGGGGGAAAGAGTGGAAGTAGGAAATTTATTCCTCCTGAATACAGTAAGTACAACATGGACAACAGAACTGACAACAAAATAACTTTCAGGAACATTAATCCCTGATTGTACCTCCTGAACTACTCAAAGTTCTTATTAAGCTCTATGAATGTTGCTGTTCAGTCCTGCTGACATGAGAGAAAATTATGCTACAACATGAAAAAACTGCATACAGAGCCTTTTGCCACTCATACAGCTCAGAGTGGGCAGTGATGGGGTGTGTGTGCATGTGTGCCTGTTGGAATCTAGGATGGAGTCACAAAACACAGGAAGGATGACCAGACTTCACACTGTAAGCTGTAAAGCTGGTTAATTCACAATGCCCACTGTGTGGTGCATTTGCTTTTTTCCCCTTCTCTTTCCCCTTAAGGAGAAAAAAATAAAAGGCTTCTCTTGTAGACTGTGAAGTCCCTATGATACTATGCCACAGAGCTCTATGAAATATCCTGACACAAGCACCCAAATGGAAATGATTAGCACAAACTATCATTGTGCAGTTTTGACACAGTAATAACAGAATTTTCCTTTTTAGAAGCTTTATAGTCGTATTTCCTACAACCAGTTTTTCCAAGCATAATATGCTTGTTTACTCGGTGTGGGTTTTTTAATTGTTTCGAAATAAGAACACTATTAATAGCAAAGAATTATTATTATCACTTCACAATCAAACTAGGGGCTAAGTCCTATAAAGACAACAACACCAGAAGCTACTAGTTTTTCATAAGTTTTTTTCACACGAACAAACATTACAGCAAATAGCAGTTTAGATGCCTGTGACCAGATTAGTTTTTAGTAAAGCAATACATACCAGAAACATCTAAAAATGCATACATTTATGTGGTTGTTTCCACAAGTTCATGGCATAAGGAGGCTAGTGTAATCTTTATGATTTTTCTTTTTAATGGACAATTGGAAATTACCTCTTTAGGCCTCTCAGTAAAACCAAACAGATAATTGAACAGCCAGTGTGTTAGGGGAACCCTTATGCAAAAATCTCTGAATAGTACTTTTATGGTCATATTTAAGACCTTACCTTTTCTTAAGCCTGAAGCACATCTACCACATTTTAATAAATAAATGTACTTTAGGTTTTTAGGAATGTGTCTGTCCCATAAATTCTTACACACTGGATTAGCAAGAAAAATCTCGGTAATAAACCTTTGCATAATCTTATAGAAATCTAAAAGGGGTTTTCAGTGTAGGTTACAAAACCAAGAGCATGGGATATCAAGTTTAGAAGTATTTTGTTTTCTTTTCATAAGCTAGAAAAATTAAGAAGTAAACACCTTTTCTCTTCTGAGTTTTATGGTTAACTGTAAGCCACTTGCAGTCACAATATAAGGAAAGGCACTCATACAAGCTAAGACTCACAGAAAACAGGCAGCCATACATTGTGACATTATAAAAAAACTCATTTCTCACTAACACTTTCACATGCATATTACAACTCAACAGAACATTTAGGAGTTCTAGACACCCGCTATGCAGAGTAGATGTCCTAACACTAACCGTGCAATGCCAGATGCAATTAAACTTTAGGGCTCACCTTTGAAAACTTCTCAATCTGGCATCCTGACTCCATCATGAAAGTTGTTGTTATGTTGTATCCAGTTTGCTTTCCGTGTCCATTTGGCCACCAAGCCTCCACTGCAGCACTCTTGAATAAACAAAGGAGAAAGTCTAAGCAACATATATAAAGGAAAGGTATCGAATGCACCTGGGGCTCAGACACCTTTGAGTGAATTACCACAAGCCTAAGGAGGTTTTGTGCTTCAGCTGAGATATGCTAATACTCTCTCCAGCTGCAGCTCTGAGGAGAAAATCATTTAAAGGGAGACGTTATTTCTTCTGCTGAAGTCCAGGCTATCACCTGTGTCCACAACAGGCCATGAGCACACCTGGACATGCATGCACACATCTACTGCTACTCCTCAGCTGAGGTACACTGACAGACTATTCCTCCAAACCCCACATATCAGTGTCAGGAGCAGCCACTGTTCACTGATCTCTGTGTCATACACCTCCTCTCACTGATCCTTTTATCTATCCCATGAAATATTCAATATACAGCAGTAATACTTTTCACCTGTGACTCTGGTAATATGTGACCATACTGACTGCTTCACTTATGTAAAGCTTTTAACTCAAATTCCTTCATTCATTCGGTGTTTTTTTCCTTGGTCTCTCTGTGCTTCCTAATCACATCATTAGTACTTCATAGTTTTTACAAACCTGAAATGCAATCCCTAAGATGACAGAATATTTATCTTCACTCTAGCAGCCTACTTCTGCCGCTCATTTCTGTTGCCAGCATTTGCCAGTTGAGTGAGTAACACAAAAAATGTGGAAAGAAATGCATGCAACCAAACAATGGAGGGATCAGCACTGAATATATAGTCATGGAAGGAATGCCTCAATCTTTTGAAACAAATTGAGGCCAGGAACCAGCCCAACAATATGTTTTGCTGTAGCTACACTTGGACACAACCATGAATATATCATGAATATATTCCTTTCAGCTTCTCCGATACAGAATTATCATAACTGCTTGTGAGGAAGTACCGATCTCTGTGCTGCATGGATACAAACGGAAGCACAGACTCCGAGTGTGCCTCGACAACAAGGGAGTGTTCGCAGCTGCCTGGAACGACTGGATGTCTCATTGGCCACTAATGATGTCACCCTTCTGCTCACCACTAGCTGATAAGCAAAATGCTGTCGTGTTGGCAGCGCAGCACTTTTCGTGGCAACTGCAAGAAGGATGATACACATCTCGGTGATACGCACCACTCCAACACCTACTGACTTCACAATGTAATCTGCAATAAACTCTTATCTAGAAATAAATTTCTGGTGAGGTCTCAGTAGCTAATATGCACCACACAAGTCTGTGTACAGAGTAAGGGCTCCGTTAGCCTCATCAATACATGAGAACACATTTTGGAGCTTCTCATAAAATCAGCTGATGTGAATTCACACAGCAAAGCCTTTTGTGCACAAACAATAATGAAACACTGCTGCCTCTGCTCTGAAGGAAGTGCTTCCTACTAGACTGGCAGTTGCACTATACTAACAGATCTCTTCCGAGGCTGGATGTGTAATCCATTAAAAGGCTAAGAAGAGAGCAATGGTTGTTTTAAATGAAACTGAGTATTAGTAATTTCTCACGTAACTTGCATGTCAGATGACAACAGTAACAAAAACTCTATGTTTCTATGCTTCTGTGTCAAAATAAAACAAAGCACATAAGTACACAAGTCACAGAGTGTGCATACTGGAATATAAACACCCTGCTTGCTTTCTCTCTGTGCAAACAGCTGACAAGTGAATTCAAGAACTCACACAGGCAATGCAGTCAAACTGGAAAAACAGATGCAGCATTACAGAAAATCAGCAGAGCCAGTAAAATATAGAAGAACTTGAAAGCAGACCCTCTAATGCTATTAACTGTCAGTATTGTCAGAAGCCCCAAATTCCTGCTCACAGCACATCACCCACCCACCAATGTGTGTCCTTGCAGCAGTGAAGCTCCCATGGAGAACTCCATCAGGTGTGGCTCCCGCTGCACCTGCCGGGGCTCCCACTCTGCCCACTGGCTGGAGCCTGATTTTTTAATTGAGTTCACTCCTCATTAGAGCACCTTCTACCAGTCAAAAATTCCTCCTGAGATTTGCCTATCCAAAGAACTACAAGGGAATGTAAGGAGTATTACTCCACAAAATTTTCTTTTGCTTTCATTTACATGAAAAGAGTACCTACTCAGAGGTTTGAGGAATGTTTCCTCTCTCCCCTGAGGGAATCATACATATTGTAGTATATTCTGGGCCCAATCAGTCCAGCAAGGAGTAGCATGTGAGATACCTACTGCCAGTGAAGTGAAGTGACACAGGATATCCAAAGGTTATTTACCTAAATAAGTCAAAAAAGGTCATTTAACAATGGCCAGTGATTACATGATCTTTTTCTAACACTTCATCGCTTTTTGGGCAGTGAGCTACACAGCTCTACAGACATCAGATTTTAGAAAGGAAAAGAACTGTTCTTCTACCCTGTAAGGGATACAGAACTGTTGTTAAAAGTCAGGGACATAGTAAGGAAAGGGAGGGAGGCCTAAAAACAGAATGGAGGCAGAAGGTCACACTGGAAACCTGGGGAAACATTTTGCAGTTGAGCTAGCTTTCCACACACACCTCCTTACCTTGTTGATGTTTACAAGCAGCACAATGCTGCCTTCTCCAGGTTGAAGCTTCACACTGAACATTTGCTCTGTTTGTAACTTGGGAATGTTCACAGTCGCAACACCTGCAATTGGCTTGGAGCTGACTACATCAAAAATAGACTCGACTTCAAGATACCACTGCTGAGCACTCTTTTCTAAGTGAAGGGGGAGAAAAAAATGGGAACTTAAGAATTATGTTTATATATCTATTACTTAACATGATCTTTCACTAAAGAAATTCAAATACCTAAAATTAAATTTAACAATTTTCACGCTGTGCCTGAATCAGCCTACATGGTTAATCTGCTTATTTAGTGCATTTGACATCTGAGTCCAATGGAAGAGAACAATGCAATATGATTTATGTTTCTTAACTCTTTTTTTAATTCAAAAGCTATCCAGGCTTTTTATTTCAGAGTTCTGCACAAAAGTTAGAGACCTTGACACCAGTCACTTCATTAGGAAGGAATTTTTTCCCACCAAGTCCCATAGACACTGTATTTGCTTTTAGTCAGCACTCATATGAACATGGTACTCTTTGGGAAAGATTGTAATCACAAGCCAGTACAATCACTTTTGTCAATGAAACAAAAACAGTATTAACAGAAAACGAGCTGAATTCATCCCAGACTCACTGGACAAAATGAATGGAGCTACACTGGGGATGAATTGGGCCCACTGTGTCTAGACTTGACAGGCTATATCTTTATGTCCCTTCTCCCACTCATGTGTCATGAAAGAAACAAGTTAATGACTTCCCTGAGATCACTCTGAAGTTACCACAGAGCATCCTCTCTTCTACAGAGCTTACTGAATAAGGAGAGCCAGGGTCAAGGGTACTCAAGATCTATATGTGTAAATTTCCCACTAACTTCAGCAATTGAATTACCTAGCTACCAATACAGCCTGTCTAATCTTATACTTCAAATATCACAGATTAACATATAAACAAAATCAAATAAAACAGAAAACAAGGAGAACTAGAACTAAGACACATTTTGTATACCCAAACTACTAATAACTTACTTTCTCTTTTCATTTATATAGTCTAGCTCTCCTTCCTCCACAAGAGAAAGAGAGCTCACTCCAAAAAACAAAGAATTGCATTCAGCCCTGGGGTGATTTTCAGTCTTTCATAGAATGAAGAGCAATGATTGAGTTCTCAAGTTTATATTACACCCAGCATTACCCAGTGAAGACCAATTTTCTGAAATGTGGAAAAGGTTAAAAAGTACCCACCCTACAAGAGTCAGACATTACAGTGCATTTTTACTCCTTTACAAAAGCATATAGACATTCCAACCCATTCTTAACTGCATGAACTGTGGGGTCTAGGCAGAGAAACCAAGAACAATGAGTCTTTTACAGACTCAGTGGTCAAAAGGCTATGACACATGAAATCTGATGAACAATAAAAGTACATATGCAGCTTAAATTCAAGTTGTTCATTTAGTCTTTCAAATGCTATTATGTTTGAATACTAATAAGCTCTTGCTCTGGTTCCAAGCCACTCTTTGCTGAATGAAAGAGGTTTGCTCTCTCAACTTATCCAGAGAACAAGACTTTACCTACCAGAAGGTGGAGTTGTGGGAATGTGGGAGGGACCAGAAAAGATTTTTACTGTAACTAAATTTTAGAAAGCACACAGTCTGTGCTGGGGCTTTCCATGGAAATTCCAGTCACGTTATTCCTAGCTAAGACCTGCAGCTATTTCAGGACATTTTAAAAGCAGCCACGGAGTGATGTCTTCCTCTTTTATTCATACACAACAAATCTATTCCCAAGGGCTAAAATTCAACCCAGTGCAGAGGACCCACATGCTAGCCTTTCCTCCATTGAAGACTGGACTCAGCGAGCAGTGAAAAAAAGCATGTAGGTGGTCTACAGTGGGGCCATATCATACAATATCAACGTTTGCAGAAAGTTTCAAGGGAAAATT
The DNA here is from genome assembly GCA_018697195.1 of Certhia americana. NCBI lineage: Eukaryota > Metazoa > Chordata > Aves > Passeriformes > Certhiidae > Certhia > Certhia americana. The sequence goes on from CM031860.1 coordinate 17,670,575, forward strand.
AACTACTTTCACTCAGCTGCAATGATCTTCAGGACACAGGAGAGGCAAATCAAAGACCACTGCAAGAGAGAAAACCGGTTTGGTAAGTTAGGTAGCAGGAATGCAGGAGGTTATCCTCTGCAATTGCATCTTTAACAATTATCCCTGCATAGCACGACTGCTTTTCTCTCTCAGACTTCATGTTGTGTCCTGAAAATTCAGCACTCTTCCAACTCTGCTCACCATGCATTTGTCCTTCCAATACAAAACCAAATTCCCATAGCAGCTTTGCCTTTGTTTCAAATAAAAGTGAGACATATTAACAGGGAGTCTTGGTGAAAACACATGTCAGTAGAAAGGAAATTTTTGAAAACTGAAGAACAGATGCTAATCTCAATTATACTACATTTATTTCTGCAGTTATTCAGGGATTTAAAAAAAAGATTCTGAATTCTAACACTTATAACAGTTATTGTTTGTACTGAAGTACTGTTTCAATGCCTACTAAAGGTGCGCTGTGGAAATAACTACACACAAAGTTACAAAAAAACCCCATAGAACATTTTCTATGACAATTTGGCTTAACAATAAAATGGTTTGTATTCTAAAACCAATAAAAAGAAGAAACAAGATACTTACCAAAGAAAGGAGTTATAGAAAAGTAAATCAGGTGATAATAGTTATAGGCCTCAATCCTAACATCTTTCCAGATTCCTTGAGTGGGAAAAGAAGGGCCCCAATCCCAACTAAATGAACATTGCTCCTGGAAAACAGAATGATTATGTTACAACTGCCTGTTTTTCACACAGACATTGATGCTATGCCAGAAAGAAAAGACATTTGCTATCTGGGAATAAAATATTGACACGCACTGAAAGAATTTTTCCAGTTTCCATAAACCCAGAAGACCCTACAGTATTTTTTTCTTACTTCTTGACCAGAACTTTGTTGCTACTACCTGTAGTAGCAGTATTATAAAAAATCAAATTTTGTATTAAACATTATGTACAGACAAATTCTGTATTACTGAAAGAGCAAAACAACACTTAGTATACCACTTAAAAAATGCCAACAAAACCCCAAACAGTAAAGATCAAAAAAACAATCCAGGAGATTACTCTCAGTACAGCTGTAAATAATCTTAGTTTGCAATGTCAATATTTAATTGCATACCTAAAAGACAAACTAAGCAGAAAACTAACAGTTAGGAATGTTACAGCATTCCAGAAGAACAGTATCAAACTAAAAATCATATATGAAATAGTTTATCTCCTATTTTTGGTTTTAACACCACAGAGTAATACATAGAAAGAAATGGATATGTCTGGTGTATTTGTGTAGTTCAGTCATGTTCACTGTTTCTCCCCTTTTTATGCTTCTCTTATACAAAAACAAAGGGAACAAAAACATGGTTGAGAAGTAGCTTAGTTCTGGTACTAACATCACAATAACTGTCAGAATTATAAAATGCTGGTCAGGCAGAGAAGTAAGTACGCTGATTTCCATTTAGCTGTTTTCAAACCTGGTCAGACCTCTACTTAACAAATTCCTTGACAACATCTATTCAGCTGCCCTCCAAGTTTCATACAGCCCCAGCCCCCAAAGCAAATACAATAGATCTCCTAAAGTCTTGTACAGTGACACATAGTTCTAAATTTAGAGACTAATAACTTACAGCCAAGGCATACTAATTTGGGCAAACCACAATGCACAAGCCTGGCCTATCCCTTGCGTTGCCAGTCAGCCTCCCTGTCTATCAAATTGCAAAAGAGCCTTCCAGGAAGCAAACACTGCACCTATTTCAAACAGAAAACCAGGGATAACATATTCTTAGAAAACATGTTCAAATGAAAGTCGTTTTCCCTTTATAAAAAATAAACAAATGAATCACTGACAGATTGGCAGGTTCCACTAAAAATACTGCAGAGACTGCTATCAGAAACAGTATGTCACAAGAACAATACGCCTGTATCACTGGAGCACATTAGCAGTGACAGGTTTGTGTTCTGCCAGAAACTCCTACTCAGATGTAGATAAGTTTACTGCACTTAATATTGCACCTGAAATGTGTAAACAGCTCTCCATTACTTTCAGATGGGAAGCAGCCAGGTTATAGCAATGTCCTATGTTTGTTTACTTTTAAGCGTAACATAGCTGCTGTTGTTGCCATATACTTGGAACTCAAAATTCTTCTGGAAACTTCTGGAGCAGCTTCCAACTACAGTAAAAAACTCATTCAAGAAAAAAGCACTAGGGCATTTTCTTACAAATTCAAAGGTATAGTTCAATGAAGGATAAAATCATTCCAGGTCTCTTTTGCTTTATAAATAAGACTACAGCTGAGTAAGTGCCTTATTCCTTCCAAGCCTCTCCTTGCACTAATTTCTGAGAAACACAGTTGACTCAGAAGAACTAATAAACTTTGCAAAATGTGGAGAAAATAAAAGTAGCAGCAAGCAGAAATAAAGACAGCATCTTAATACTAAAGGATCTTTCCAGGACAACATGAAGTCCATGTTTACATTAATAAATTTTAAATGAAATTATATCCAGGTTTAAATTTACAGGATCCTAGAATGACTTTATTAGAAAGTTTGAAAATAATTAACAAGAAAGGCATTTAAGTGAAGACAAATGTGCAAAAACCCCTAAAAAGAGAAATTAGAAAATAAGAATATCTAGATATATTATCTATCTGCTGCAAAACTATCAGAAATACATGAGATGCTACCTAAATGATAGTTTGCCCTGAGTTAAGTTTTAACAGCAAAGAAGCCATGTCTTAAATCAAAGTTTCTGAGTTTCATTCATTTATATTACACTGTTTTCATCGAATATGTACACGTAAGTTACACTTCGCAACACTAATAAGATGAGAACAGGTCCCCTGTTAGATAGCACTTCTGAACAGGTCCCCTGTTAGATAGCACTTCTTGGGACATGCCAGAGCTGCCCAGTATAAATAGCACAGCACATGAGCAACAGCAAACACTCACAAAGCTGCTTGGATGAGATTTTTACAGCCTTGGCAATAACACACTGGTATTTGCAACAGTGAACTCTATTGTCAGCATACATTGCTAAACCCACCCAGTGGATCAAAATGTAATGATTACACATTTCCCAATGCTATCCTGCCCTCTTAGCAGCAAGTCTCCTTGCTGACTCTGATGAAAACAGCCTTTTAAGCATTCTTATCACTTAGATATGAAGCCTGGTCTTCTCATGCCTCTTGTATTGTCAACATACAAGATTACAGGTTTCATGGGGGGATGGGAGAAGGAAGCTGCAATGAAAAATATGCCCTAATTATAAAACAATACTGTAGGTTTCAGAATACAACTGTAAGGACAGCTTGTGGTGCATTCCTCTTTCCCAGCCTGAAGCCAGAGACAGACAATTCTGCCCCTACCTTTCTGATGAAATTAACATGGCACTCTCCTTTCTGCACAGGTGGAGGGCACGCTGGGGGGATGCTGTGTGCTTTGTGACACCTGCTCTGCTCTGCTGCGTATGATACGGCTGATGAGAAACGGACTTCAACAAAATTAACCTCCTGGATCACTCTGGTAATATCAAAGCTCTAGGACAAAACACAGAACAAAACCATTACAGTGCTGACATTTATTTATCAGATTTATAATCACTATTACATGGGGATTTTAATACCATACATATATTATTCAAAAGCTTTTGAAACACAGTCTCAGCATGCTCTGCTTTTGAAGGAAAAGATACTTTGAAAACTAAAAAAAAGAAAATACACAGGAATGTTCTAGATAGAAGTAGATGTTTCTGGGCAAACCATCTTCCTCACACCAAGCTCTCGTTGCAGGCTGCAGCACTCTGCTTGCACACATAAGTGTTTGAAGGACAAGGACAGCAAGAGAATCTTGACCCTCCTTCCTCATCCAGAACTCATCTGAATCTTTGGGAAGACACCTTATTCCAACTCAGAAAGCTGCTCCATACAGGAGTGTTTCCAGCTCTCACTGTGCTGCCAGCTCACCTACCACAAAGCACCGAGCTGCCTTGTCCATGAATGCTGCAAAGCTGCAGTTCATTCCCCAAAATTAAATGAGCTGCATTCTCATCCCCCACAGACACACATAGTGTGCCAGCACCAAATGAAGCATTTGGGGGCTTCCTCACCAGGTCACAAAATCCCCTTCAGCACGGCTGGAGAAAAGGAGAACTGTTCCATTTTAGAATTATCCTGCACTATCAAGACAATATGGTTCCAATGGCTAATAACAATTTATTCCTCAGAGTGCCACATACGTGAAAAGCCAAGTCTTGGCAATTTTTTCTAATTTGGGAGCAGCCCAGCTAGTTATTCCTAGCTACTTATTTCTGTGGCATACAGAAGGAAATCAGAAAGCAAATAGCCTTCCCCAGTCCAGAGCCTTCAGGGTGCCATTCCAGCAAATGTTGTTGCCATGTGGAACACGTGAACAAGGCACAAGCCTGGGTCACAGTAACCCCGGACTCAATTTAATGCAGTACGCTCTGGTTTTACAGTGAAGACCATTTCATGAATTGTTACAATCTGATACAAAATGAAGTTGGAGAAATATCGACACAATAATACCACTTTCTACCTTTACAGAGCCTGCTATTGACAAACCTTTAGATACTCTTCAAACAGTAAATAATTACAATTTCATAAAAGCTCTATGAAATGTTTGATTTCACTGATGGTAAAACTAAGTCTTTTCAATCTTTCATAGAATGAAGAGCAATTTCATTCAAATTTCAAAGAGAAACTAAGTGGTCTGTCCTAGGTCACACAGATCCAGGTGGCAGAATGTCTTATGTCTCAGTCCAGTGCCTCTGCAATAAAACCTTCCAGAATGGTAAATGCTGAGATATGGAGACATCAGATTTAATTTGTAATTCAGTTATTCCATGATCATTCTTCCTTTAACTCTTCAGATTTTTTTATTCTTTTATGATAGAAGCAAGGATTGCTCCTTATGTTAATACCAGAATATATTTTAAATATATTCTGTATTTTAAAGCTATAAAATTAGTTTGAATGTTTTTGCCACTCTCAAGATCATTCCGTAATGAATACTCTCATGCTGACATAAGCAAAGGTCAAAAATGCAAGACAATGTTCTCCTAAGTACCATATTAAAAATAAACCACCCTCTTTAAAAACCAAAAGCATGAAAACACACAGGCTTTACAGCACGTGCATTTTCATTGCAGTATTGACATATAAACCATTCTAATACCAATTAGTAAGCAGATTTACGGCTAATAAAACAGATTTAAGCTTATGTTTTCTTGGAGCTGGGACAGATCCCAAGAAGCAACATGTATTATTAGCTGAATTGATCCTCTTGCATTGGTCCTCTCATTTAGGACAAGGCACATTCACCTCTAGACATGACCCTGTTGCTAGTGAAAAGAGAAGTACACTTCCCTTTCTAACGTTGATCTGATTACACACTCAGCCCTCAGGTCAACACTTTCTGCATCCAAGCACCTATTTTTATGGGTAGCTGAATGCACTGGAAGTGCTCTGAACAAAAGGGCTTTGAAGAAAACAGAGAAGCACCTTCAGAAATAAACGCATTACTTACATATCTGTTGAACATGTTGTCTGTTCTGCCAAGAGTGACATTGTTGAGCAGGATCTGTGCTACTGTATCTACTCCCTCGAAAACCAAATTCACTTTCTGCCACCTTCTACAGAAGAAAACATATGTGTGGAAAGATGTCAGAATACCTAGAGCTAAATAAAACACACAGGAGACAGACAATGTAAAAATGTGTATCACTATTATGCCAGCGCTTGCCTCAGCTACCTGCAAGAACATTTGACTCAGTGTAGCTACATTGTACCTTTAAATAGTCAAATTAAGATGACAGCTGAAGTAGCTCAAGTCAGCATCTTCAAGAGCACAGCAGATTCACATACCCACCAGATATTAGATGGGATAGCTTTCAATTACCCTAAGTATGATCTGTTCTCAGCTGACAGTTCATAAGTAATTCTTAACCATCAATTAAAAAAAGAAGAAAAAAGCAACAACTGAAGCGTTCTGTAGCAACAGCTTTGTAGCTGCACATGATTACGTAATTTGTTTTATCAGATACAAAACTATTAAGCAGATTTTGAGCCCACGGATTAACTTGCAATTCTGCATGAAAGATGGCACAGAACTATTTTAGACATATTTTTACTGCATACCTGATGTCAAAAGGAGCTTTGAACGTCCTGCTGTAAGTCCAGTTATCTAGTGAGATCCATCTGTACGTCACATCATTAAATCTATAGTATGGATCCTAGTAACAGGCCAACAAAAAGAAAATTACAAGATTTATTTAGTAATGGTGTTACTACATAAAAAGCATCATAAAAGATGAACACTTGTTATTTCTGTCAGTCTGCAAATGCAAAATCCACTTTAGTTACTTAGTCCTGATATTCCTTCTCACCCTTGAAATTTTAAGTGAAAGCAAAGCTTTAGTAATATTTGACTTTATTCATGTAGATCAAAACCCTCTCTGCTATAATCACTCAAACTAGAAGTAGCAAGATTTGTTTTTACAGAAGAAATTACTGATCTGAAAATTAACCAATAAATCCAGAGAGCTTGTGACTTAATGAGAGGAAGAGAAACACGATCATTCTCATAATTATGGAGAAAGTAAGACTTAATAGGATTTTAAGAGGCAAAGAAACAGTATTTTAGGCCTTTAGGGACACCAGTGATCAAATCTCTAGTTTAAAGTTATTGTAAATAATCCAGTTGTTCCTTGTCAGCTAGACTTGCTGCAGTAAGGATAAATGAAATTATTGCATGTGAAGGGATGGAGAAAGAGAAGGACAAGAAACACAATTTTGGTTTTGGTAAAAAACTAAATGACTGCTTTTGAGAATAGTATTGCATTTACACCAAATGTGCCCTTCTCCCTTTAACCACACTACCTAGGAAAAGTAGAAGGCACAGTTGGTCTAAGCTACATCCTCAGCCTTTCTGGCTTCATGCTGTATTTATTACCTTACAGCGGGCCACCACCCTCACCCAGGTTTAAAGGCTGACACCCCACAGCCTCGCACCTCACACAAAGGCAGCAGAGGGGCACAGTGTCCCATGCTGTGTCAGAGAGCAGACAGGCAGTGTCCCATGCCATGTCAGAGTGCAGGTACCCAGGTCCCTGCCTGACAGCCCCACTGCAGCCCCTGCAGCAGCTGCACGGCTGAGCTGCTGTGCTGAAACAAAGGCTAATCCCTTCTGGCCTGCACGACCCAACCCTGGCTGAGTTAAGGTTTGCTGTGATAGGAGTGTTCTAACAGTACCAACACACTTAACTACCTGCCCTGAATAGCCTAACCTGCCCAGCTCTTTTTTTTCCTACTTGTTGGAACCTAATTTTTGTCCCTATTTCAGGAGTAAGCATGCATAGCAATGATGTTTGGGATGTGACATCTTCTGAAAAAAATTGTCTTATACCTCGTATTTGTTTTACAACTAACAGGGTCAGGCTCCATAATAAACTCATACACTTATTTACATAGCAGAACAAAATCATAACATCTAAGTGACTCTCCTCAGCAGCACAGATCTTTCTGGGGTCCTACAGCAACACAAACATTATTCCTTGGGCTCATATAAAGGGAAAGGTGTCACCCTGCCTCTATATGCTACACTCTATCAATCAAATTTTTTACCACAAAGGAAGAGTCAGAAAGGAAAAGGCTTGTCACAAAACTGTGACCTCTGTGATAATACAGTGTATTTTCTATAAGTTAAGTCATCATGAGCTTACGGGACTATTACTGAATTTTAAGACATTCATTCTATTACTTTTGGGGAATATATCTCAGACTTTTATTAAGATGCAAAAGTTAAAGCCAAGAAATGCATATTAATATGCAAAATTTAGGCTCATAAAAGAAACTCTACTGAGACCATTGTACTGAGAAAATGAGAGGCAAGCACTGAATGTCAGAGACCATGAAACCCCACAATATGTACTTTAAAAAGCACATTTTTAACGAAAGTCTTGTTTTAACTATACCATCATATATATATTTACATATACATACATATTTGTATTTAACATTACATACTATTATATTTCACATTATGCTTTGAAAAATGTGCATGCTAAATTTCAATCTTTGCCACTTACATGTGTGAAATATTTAACAAAAGGCGTGAGAGGAAAGTTGCAAATGCACCACCAACAGCAGACTGTAAAACCATTTGGTTAATGGTCAAACTTTCAACATCAGTGCCTTGGCAAAGATGCACAAAAGAAACCTGCACCATTTCTCCCATAATAGCAGATACCGAGATGTTAATGAACAAAGTCTCGATTTCTGAAAAACACAAAACTGTCTGTCTAGCAGCAGAAATGCGGGAATATTTTATCAGAGGCAGAAATCATTGCCAAATGGACTCTTACAGGAGCTTACAGAATGGCATGTTTAAATCTTGGAACTCATTTTTCCTGAAGGAGCTTTCTTCTTTACTAGTCTAAAGCCTTCAAACTTCAAGACATGCACCTAAAATAGGTGTCATAGAAGGAGCTAATCAGCCCTTCTGACTCACAGCCATCCACCTTTTAAGATGAAAAGCTCACAGTTTCGTGTACCTTCATGTAAAACTTAACAGTTTACTGATATTATTGCTACCTAATCAGTAAGACAGCTCATACATCACACAAGAAAAGGTGTTACATGCTAATAACTGGTCTGCCATTTTAACCATTGCAAATGTTGATTGTTGTTAAAACCAGCCACGACAACGTCCAAGCAATGCTTTTAAGACAATTCTCAGGGTTCAGGAGAAATGCATGATCACAACAGAGTCCTCTAAGAAGGCAGAATTACTTTGCTAATACACTTGTGAGGCTATTGACTTTTTCATTATTAAATACAACTGTTCTCAGTACTGGAAGACGTAACCATGTAAATCAAATTGTTTGGATTTCTCTGAAACAGAATTTCATCCCACGTTAGATCATTTCACATCAAAACAAAAGGCTTAGTTCAGAAAAGTGCACGCAAAAAAAAAGGAAAATTTAATTGAAAGATGGTAAGAAATAGGCTGCACATCTATTAACATTCAAAAGCTCAACAGCTCAGTGTGTTCCTGGAAGCAATTCATAGAGAGGTGGAGTCAACTATAGCTATTTTTAGATCCCACCAAACATAACAGCCTTGCGTTTTCCTGCTCCCTGCAATTTGGGGGAAAAATCTGAAGCATTCAAGCTGTCTGTCTGTTTGTTCCCTGTTCCCAAACTCAATGCTGTAAGCAAGCAGCAAATCAGCCCCTTAGAGGAGGTTAAAAGCCCTGTTACAGATCATCAAAAGGAAAGCAATTTCCAGGTCGGCTAACAGGACAACAGCAGGACTTCAAAAGCACTGGCAGCACTACAATGAAGGAACTGCCAGCGCCCAGATGGAAGCTTCTCCTTGCAATGATTTTAAGGGGATATTGAAAAGCTACGGTGATATAAGCTAAGAGCTTCTCCTGTTAAGCAGGAAATGGATGAGACATGAACACACAAGAAGTGAGGCTCCAAGCCCAAGTGAGTGAGTGAGTGGTGCCAGGCACACCCTGGCCCAATGAAGGGACACCCCCAGGCTCCAGGAGTCCTGAGGGACATGGCACAGACACCTGAATGACACCAGACAGAGTTTGCTGTACCCAGGTGGAAGATCTGCATGTAATAAAATGAAATTTAATAAAGAGAACAAAAAATAGATTCCTTTGCCGTACCCTGCTTTTGTTATGGTCTAATTTGAAATCACCTTGCATGCTCTTCTCTCATAAATTAACTCTGCTGATACTTTATCATGCATACCATAAGAAAATTCTGATGGTGTAACAGATTACCAAAATAAAATTTGAAAGTGATGTTTCATGATTTACAGTTTAATGATTCTGCTCTGAGCAACTTCAGACTGAACACCAAATAGTAAATATATACTTATGATATACTTAACAGTAATATATACTTATACCCATGTCCTCCTTGACATCACAAGCGACAGCAGTCAGGACTTTTATATAATTTTCACAGCTTGAAGTCTGGCTGAACTAACAGTACTGATGAATGAATCATATTCTTGGAGTGTGAGTTTTGAAGTTCATACTAAAGTAACGCAATTTCAGTAGCTGCTCTCAGAAAGCAGTAAACTGAATGCCACTGTCAATGTTCAAGATGTGTCTCAGCAGAACACTAGGCCAAATAACATAGTAATACCCACTGCTTAATATTACTTGAATACTCTGATGCATTTAACAGACTACTATAAAGCTTATCTCTTTTAACATCACAAGCTTTTGAAAGAAAAACTTAAGTGTTAAGTTATTAAACTTAATATTTATGCTAAGTTTAACTAAGGCTTTTGAATGTTTGCAAATATGTTCTCACAGTTCAGCCTGTATTTCTGTGGAATATCACCTGTATTTCTGTGGAAAATAATATAATAATCAACTATTCCAACAATTAATGCCATCTAACCTGAACAGAACCATAGAAGACCAAATGGAGTTGTTACCTGGCTTGCTCCAAAAAATCTAAGTTGTGATGAAGTGCCAGAAAATAAACAACAGCATATTTTATACAAATACAGAACAAGCTACAGAAGACCACACTACTTTCCAGAAATGTAGAACTGTCAGTTAGGATATATAAACTTCTGTCTCTTCTAATAAATTTTAATATCCAAGTATGACCAAGAGCACTGTTAGCTTCTCTGTCAAGTGCATGCCCCTGTCTAACAGGCCAGAAAATGCAGTGTTACCCAGCCCCTATATCAACATCATGCTTGCCCACCTCTCACAATACTCTATACAAATATATATACTCTAAGTGACAACTAACAAGACAAAACAGCCTTATATATAAATGCAAATGGCTGGCATATGGGAAAATCCAGCTACAACAGCCATATTCCTCAGAACTGAAAATGTACAGGAGTCACCTGCCAGCAAGAAATGGCATTGTGCAGAACCTGGACAGTATAGAGGATGCCTGTTTCCAGCACACAGACTTAATAAGCAAGTTACACATGTCTTACCAGAACTGTGCCTGAAAGAAAGCACTATACTGACAGTGCTCAAAAGCAAAACCTTCAGACAAAGTAGTTTTGGCAGAGGGGTAGGGTTAGCAACAGATTCACTGCAAGTTTGTAAAATGTCTGCATTCAAAATGAAGCTTTGCTCTAACTTTATGCAAGGGACTATTACCCTTCTCTATGTGCATTTCTCATGGTTTTTTGGATTTTTTTTTTAATTTTACATGTAAATAGTACTAAGAATTGCAGCATCCTAATGAAATGTTATTAAAACAATCAAGTGAAGCACACACTCTGATGCAATCTCTTGGCCCTAGAGCTTTTATCATAGTTAATCCAACATTTAAACTATGTTGATTGAACATGAAAGAAAATAATACTTCGGTAGGAAACTCAGGTGTCTTCCCCAAGAGCATTTTTTGAGACACGTATATTTGGTGCACTCAGAAAGACGTGTTTCTCCAATGTATATTTTATAAGCCAGAGTAAAGATATCTCTAGAACAAATGCTAAGAGGATCCAGAGAGATGAGTAATGAACCCTCAGCATCAGAGAGATGTTTTTCAATTCAAGTGTATGGCCTGCACAGCAGATTAAAGTAAGGCTACAGACACGCAATCAGCTAGAGCATCCCCGTGCAAAAACAGTTTGTGTGCCGACCTAAATTTGAAATGAACCACAATGATAAATAAATTGCTTGCAGCCTAGCCTTGCAGTCTAAGCCACGTTCTAATAATGAATATTATATTCATCAGCTTACCCCTGCTGCCCTGCTTCCCCTCATTGTGAGATGTCCACTAAGCTACACTGCTGGAGTAGGCCCTTTCAAATTTTGCTTTAAATTTCTTTTTGGGTGCTAACCCATTGAAAATCCCATGGATACAAAAGCAAAGGATGCAGTGCTATTTGCCACTTGCAAATCACACAGAAAAACAGCATGGAGATTTCACCAGGTCACTGAACATAGGGGTCCTGCTATCAAAATTATTTTGTTCCACTAGCTTTGTTCTCCTATTTTCTGGTACAGCTTTTCAGATCAATCTCCACTTTTGATTACAAGCTGGGTTATTGATCTAGTGACACCTTCTGTAAGATGAATAAAGATCTTATATTCCATTGCAAAGAGCAAAAGGAGCAAATGAAAAAAATACTTAAGATGAAAACTTGTATTTAGAGATCTATAATAAATCTCCTACTTCTATACTTGACACAACACTAAAAAGGGCTGATTTCCAGAGATAATGAACTCTGAACAAAAGGAGCAACCAGCACTCTATGCCTCTACAATTAGGGCAGTGTGCATACTTTTGTATAAATAGGAATATAGGAATATGGTTTTAGGCAGTTGCACTTGAAAACCTTTGGTCACATTCACCACAGTAAAGAAACCTCAGGACAAACAGCTGAGCCCCCCTCCAGAGCAGGAAGCCTCACACCGCAATAATGAATGATGTCCCTGACTCCCTCCAAACAACCCAGGCTTGCTGCTTTGCAGAATTCAACAACTATGGTGGCACGGATTGAGTACATTTAACACCATCTGCAATAGATTTCAAATATGCTAAGGGTGCTCCCCTGTTTTGGTAAGGTCTTCATTTCTATCTTTTAAACAAAAAATGAGATTTAAAAAGAATTTAGTTACCCTAGCGCAAATTTGTGTGAATGCTTCTTTCGGTAAACTGAGTGAGAATGGGTTTAAGCTGGCCTTGAGTTACTTGTACACACCTATACACAGAAACAGGTTATCTCATTCTGAGCTTGGAACTAGCCAGACACCAGCTGGGTCCAGTCCAGAGGTCAAGCAACCCCACTAGTGAACCATTTTGGTTAACTCAGCACCTCGACAGCAACACCACCAAGTTGGCAACAGCTTCCAGTCCACAGCAGGTTCATACTCAGCTGTACCAGCACGTGTTTGGAGCAAGTTCTTACTTGCGTTCAAGTAAACATGTTCTAAGTGACCACAACCAACCACCATCGATTTAATTAGCCAAGCACTCAATGCTGCCCAGCTGGCTGACTAAGTTCTCATGCCTCTGTGCAGGCTTGGGATTCTGCCCAGGCACATCAGAGTTCATGATCCTATTTCCAAATATACTGCTAAATTACTAGCAATGCATTTAAATTAGCAATCACATCTTCTCACTTCGTAAGAGTGCTTAAGTATGAGTAGTTAAATGTGAGTCTTTCATTACATCACTGTCTTGAGTGCCTGAGTCAGTGCATTGGTCACAGTTTCTCCTGGATGATTATTCACACTTCTTGCAATAACACCTCCCAGCACAACCAGACATCCCAGAGGTTCAGTTTACCTTGTGGAGTTGTGCAGCAAAGAAACCAGCACAGTTCCCCTCACTGATCCTCCACATAAAGTCTCCCTGCCCCTTGTACATTTGAAAACTATAGAAAAGCCCTTCTAAAACCTTAATTCTCAATGTCCAAGACGTCCTGTCACATAGCACACAGATGTTAAAACAACAGATCATCATAGCTCCGCCTAAGCCTTCATAGTGCATTTCTTTTTCCAGCGTTGTTGCTTTGTATCTGGCAGTGACACTCTTTGGAATCTATTATTAGTGCTGGGATTCCCAACCTGTGCCAACACAGAAAATGCTAAAATTATCCTGCCCAAAGGGTGTCACTTTCTCCTTTTACCTCTCTAACTTTAATCAGAGTATAATAAGCTGAAGGATAAAACCCAAGAAATAGAAAATATAAAATGCATACATCTAGAATGTGTTTTTAAAATAAATGATGCATAAAAACTGCACCATTGGGCCCACAACAAAGGAGGGATAACATGATATCCTTGCAGCATACGACAGTACTTTACATTTTCCAGCACAGAACGGTATTTATCACCTTTATAAATGACTTCGTTAACTTCACTGTGTTTTACTTCTTTCCTTTTTCCAGGTACACATTTCATTTTCCTTGTTTAATTTTAAAAAAGCATCTTATTTCAACAATGATCCAGTTAGTGCCACATTTCTTGTCAGGCCTGAGTCACAGGTAGGGTACCTTACGCCTGTGAATACTTTGCTACCCATCTGCAACTGCAGTTTTTAAAAATTGTCAAAAAAAGTGGTTGCTGTGTTTCTATAAATTTAAAAATAGAGACAAGTGTAAATAGAAGCAGAAAAACTTCTTCAAAGTGTTAAGACAGGAGTTAGTCCTTTAAATTTAACTTCTTCTGTTCCAGACTATACTTCCCTTAGGCAGATCAGGTGTATATGATCTCCATTGTCTTAATATTCTCTGCAAGTTTTAAAAGGGCTTTGTAATGGCCTGAAATCCCCGAACTTATTGAACCAACAACACAAACTTCAGGAAGGTGAGTTTAACTTCTCATTCTTTTGAGGTACCACTGTAGGTACGCATGACTTACACGCTGTGAGGATATTGCAGGTATCTGGTGTCAGCACCTTGGCTCCGTGTCAAAACCACAATCTCACACACTGAAAAGCTTCCATTTGTATCCTCGGCCTTATGCGGGACAGAGGACACTGAAGCCGCCAAACGAAGCCTGGCTGCTGCCCCGGCGGTGCCAACCAAGCCTGCAGAGGCCGGCCAGCTGCCGGGACGGAACTGTGTTTTGGGGGGGGGCTGGGTTATCCCCTCCGAGGCGGGCTGCCCACGGCGGGAAGCGCTGTTCCAGGGCCCGGCTCCCGGAGTACCGTACCTGGATGAGGCCCTGGCAGAGCAGCGCGGTGTGAACGCAGCCCGGCACCTCCGCTCGGAGCGACACCGAGCCGTTCCCGCTGCGGAGCCGCCAGCTCCCCCGCAGGCTGCGCACCTCCGGGCCGCCCGCGGCCACCGCCAGCGGCAACAGCAGCAGCAGCAGGGCGACGCGACCCATGGCGACAGCCGCCCGCAGCAGCGAGCTGGGGCGGTGCTTCCAAGGAAGGGTGGGAGGGAAGGGGAGGGAGGACGCTGGCGCTACTGAGGGCGGTGCAGCGCGGCGGCGCTCGGGGAGGGCTGTGGGCCGGCGGTGGAGCTGAGCGCGGAACGCGAGGGGCAAACGGCCGCGCTGCCGGCCCGGCACACAGCCCTGCCCGAGCACGGCGGGCCAAGGCACTGCTTGGGTTCATTTTTTCCTCCAAGAGGCACGGCGGGGCAGTGATAAGAGGAGCTCTAACACGGTTACGAATCTCTCAGATGCATCAAATGCACCCGAGCTCTGGAAACGGCAAGGAGGAGGGAAGGGATGAGGAAGAGCTGTGACAACACAGCAGTGGATTCTCTGAACATTTGCTCCCTCGAGTCGTGAGGCTTTTATATGGCCTCAGACTTCCACATCCTTTTTTCCATAAAATTACAGAGACATATAAAACCGTAGCAAACGTCATGGACATCTCAAAGTACCGTGGTTTCCTCATAAAGCAGGACTGTGGATTTTGCTAATAAAAATTCAGTAAAGTCATCTGCTAAAGGACAGAAGCAGCAGCTCCAAAGAAAGAACATGCAAGAAGTATAGTTTTCAAATCACACTGTAGCGTTCCTGTGCGCCCTTGGTAGGTTAATCCCCTCATTCACAGCCCAAAAGCAGGAATTAAAGCAACAAGTTTTTAAATAGCTCCATGGAAGGCCTTAGCTACTCTCCAGGCGTAACACCCACGGTACTTCATGCTCTTTCCCACTGCACCAGGGGGTTCTAGCTCACCTCCATGAACGGGGAATGTTTCACACCAGCCCCCGCAGCTGAAGCTGTGCAAGACAAGAACAGGAACACCGCAGAGTCGTTTTGTTTTAGTCCCTGGCTTCCACACACCTATTTCAGTATACTGTAAGAATCCACCCTAAATGTCTTTAAGGCATGACTGAACATGGTCAAAGTGCCTATATATTTTTGATGCAAATCCTTTCAAGCTGACAACCCTTCGTTTCAATACAATATAAAAATGCCAGTCTTTACGTTCACCTACAGTAAAAAGTACACAATCCAGCCACAGGTAATTTTTTCACCTGTGAGAGCACAAGAGGGGTTGCAGTTCTGAGAAATACTGAGTCAAAGAAAGAGACAGTAGCTGAACTTCTTTTCTCCTAAAATTTTTCTGCTGCCAGCTTCAAAAAGGGATAGCTAGGACCCACACTGTTGGGCAGCAGAAGGCTGTGCTGAAACTTAGCTGTGAGAACAGTTACCGTGTATGTAATTTTGAGACAGAGTAAGCCACATTCAATACACTAACTGAAACGATGGTTCCATTTCAGTTCAACTCCCAGCTGTCTTTTAGTGAGATTGCCAAAAAAGGCTATCATCCTAGATTGAGTTACCCCAACCGGCCTTGCATGCTGTAGAATTCAGTCTAAATTATCCTCTCACCTTTAATAGCACAGACTATAAAATGATTATACATTAATAGTAGTAAGCTCTGTTTCTATCCTCATCTGTCAATGACTAATGTTTTCAGGGTAATCAAACATTTCAGTGTTCTTTCATTAAACAAACTGATACAACATTAAAACCATTTAAACATTGTAGTGCTGCTTGAAAGATCTTACAGGATATTATTTATCAAGAAACAAATTTGCAGCTGTCAAAAAACTGCCTTTTTTTTTTTTTTTTTTTTTTAAATAAATCTTTTCCAGCAAGTCACATGATAGGTTCCCAGTAAGGAGGAAACTGCATTTCAAGATGTTTACTGTACTTCCGTGTTATGCCTTTTATTCTTTCTGCTTAAGACTGACCGGAGCACACACGCCACCAAAACACACACACCAAAAAACCTCAACCTAAAAACAATGCAGTAATTAAGTATTCTGAGAACATGCTGTTTCCTTGTTCAAGGCTTATAATTAAGTTAAATCATGTCTCATTTTCATGTCCCAGTTTTAGGGTTTGTTTTTTGTTTGTTTGAGGGTATTTTTAAACAAATGACATTTTTGCTGTTTCAAGATATGAATTTTAAAGGCTGTGGTTTAATCTTTTCAAACCTTAAGACACAAAACAAGATAAACCGAGTAATTTCCTTTACTGTGTACTATATTAACCCTCTTTCTGAAATACCACAAATTTTGGAGGTTACTACAATTCTTACTTTATGGTTCTGCAAGCTGGTATTCTTAATCAACTAGAACAAAAAGCTGAAGGCAAAACCATGCCTTTGGCTCTATTAGAGTAAATTCAGAGCAGTTCTTCTGTAGCTGCCCAAATTCTGCCATTAATCCAGAAATCCTTTGTTTCCAAATGCATTGCAATCTCTATCATTACAACAGCCTGCTGCTATTTTCTCTTTCAAATTCATGTTCAATGAGTTCATGTAAAGGTTTTAAACAAAGAGGTTCTCACAGATTTGGATGCAATACTTCAAGATATTACTGCCCCCACCTGTCCACCCTTTACCATTCTTCTGCTGAAGGTAAACACCTCTGAAGCCAAACAGGACTTGGTGTTCACAGCGGACTATAATCAGGGCATGCTCTCTCTTTCGGTAACTGTGTGCTGCTGTGGATACCAGACCATTTGTCAAAGATGCAAAGCTAAACTAAAGGACCATCTACCTTAGGGAATTTTCTAATGCAGCAGTATCAGTGTGTACATGTTTGTATGAGTGTAAATACCTTCAGGCAGCACAGAATATCCATAAGAAAGCCCCACAGTTCCTCAACATAACACCAGACCTCTGTTTTCTTACTGCATCTGCAGAACAGAACCACTGTGCAGAACAGTTACTCTCTACGCTGGTGTAGTATGATGCAGAGAGCTCTCCAGCTACGGATTTCTAAAGGACATTATTCTGTACTTATTTTGAACTCCATCCAAAAGGATGTTAGAAATAAAATGAGGAAACAAATTAAGATTGCTTTTAGATGAGGATACTATTAATAGGTCACTAGAAGAGAATGTTGTACTAGGTTATCATGAGCCAAATACAAAGTAACAACCTAAGTGGCAAGCCTGAAGTTTCTTTCATAGCTATGGCAAAGTCTATAGGCCACTGCAAGGGGATTTCCTTAGCAAACAAAATTAGCCAACACTAACAATCACAAATAATTAAAAATAAGTATGTAGAAGGGAAGCTACTGCTCCAGGCAAAATGTCGCAATGGAAGGGGAAAAGAAAAAAATATGTAGTGGTAATTTTAAAATTTCAGAAGCAGAAAGACAGGTGATGCCTCAAGTATAACCTTCATCAGGCATGCTGGGGCAAAAGCCTGTATTTGTATCTCTACATGACGTCTTGTTCTGAGATGCACTTAAACCAAAGGATTTAGATGTCAGGTCACCACCTTCTCAGAACAACCCCAAAAAAAGCCTAATGATCTTCAAAGCCGGCATGGCCAGATTTCTAAAGGTGTGCTACTCAGAAGGTGGAATTCTCACGGCTCTTATTCTGTTCATTTTATAAACAATTTTGAAATAATCCTAATCTATTTATAAAATTATGTAACACTGATCATTGCCATTTACCCTTTGTTTCATAAGCAGCAAAATCAGTGTCTTGTACGTTGCTGTTCCAGCTCCCCTTCAACTCTCATTAAAACTTACTTAAAACATACTGATTCTTCTGCACTTACAGAAAATAAGTAGCACAAATGCAGATGTTATAAAACAGGTTGCTTAGCCTTTCTTAGAGGCTTAAAACTAGACAGTCATCTGTGACCACAGTACAATGTAGAACTTGTCTATGAATGCCTAAAATGAAATCTCTCAAAATGTAAGTATCTGTAGGTAGCAAACTGTTTTCACCATGACAGAAGTTTGAGAGGCTTCACTGAGCCTGTGTGCTTGGCACTTCACCAAGTGAGAGCAGGACATACCAGATAGATCACACTAAATATGAAGCATACATCCAGCCTACTGTTTTAATGAATGTTTTCTGTGCAGGTAAGTATTAAGAGAATGTCAACAAAGGTTTGTAGCTGATAAATTGGATGAGTAAATGTAAATGGATTTGGAGTTGCTGAAACAGCTGGGAGCTGCATTTCTTTTTCTAACTCAAGTGACTCCAAACAAACCACTGGGGCAGGTCAGGACCTCTGTTTTTCAGACCTTCAGTGTCGCTAATGCACCTGGCTTCAGCACTAGGACAAACTCTGTCCCTTCACTTCTACCAAAATGACTCTAATGCAAGCACCAGGGAGTATTCAAAATAACTGAATAACAGAATAACTGAAAACTGTGGGTTCTCGAGACACTTCTTTTTTCTCTTGAAAAAGTAATGATGATTTCATCACCTATAAGAATTTCCAGAATTCTTAGTCAACGAATTCCTCACTGAATCAACTCAAGCCCCTCTTAGGCAATAGCATAAGCCACGAGCATGGCCACACAGGAGAAAATTCCACTTGTCTGAATGATTCCAGTGAAAACCCTGTTACAGAACAGAGCTACATCCTCATGCAGTCCAGGAAGCTGCATGCCCTATCACTTGCTGCACTGGTACAAATGTCTCAGGAGTAACAGTTAAAGAAAGTGACTCATGCACATTCATGAAACAGGCATACTTTAGTATAGGCTCTATTTTTTTTTCCAAATGACTTCATACATAAACAGCACTAAAAATACTACTTTATATATACACCCATCTGTTAAAAAAAAAGCATTATGTGCTTGATTCTCATGGCAACAAGAAGGAAAAGACTACAGCAGTATACAAAAAATACTGGAAGGATCAGAGAATATATCAAATTGGAAAGGACTCCGACGGATCATCAAAAGTCCAACTCCCTTCTCCTTGCAGGACTGAATAAAACTAAACTATATGACAGGAGTAACATCCAGATGTTTTTTGAACTCTGTCAGGCTTGATGCTATGACTATTCCCCAGGGGAGCCTGTTCCACTGACCAACCACCATCTCAGAAAAGAACCTTTTCCTAATGTCCAACCTGAACTTCCCTGACACATCTTCATTCCATTTCCTTGTGTCCTCTTATACTGTCTGACTAGATCTCTTGTTTTGCTACTAGTCAGAATTTTAACATTCTGATACTTGCCCTGGAAGGAGGGAAGGCAGGCATTAGCTTTATGGCTAGAAAATTGATTAAAAAGAGCCTTACAGATTTGAAAAGAACCTTGTCTCTTCAGCTTGGTGAAAGAAGGATCCCTTCAGGGAGCAGCCATGGCTAAAATACTACTCACACACATTTCGTTTACAGCAAAATTCTCAGCCCAGTGGATCCAAATAATCTAATTCAAATTAGTCCCTATGCCTCTGATTGCTGCTACAGATGTCACTGCTCCATGCAAGAACTCTTCTCACCACGAAGTGAGAAATGTGGTTCTAAAAACCACAAGAGATGACCACCTGGAATCAATCTCCTCCCAGAGTGTTTCAGCAAGAGCAAAGATCTTCAGCTAGTTTAACTAACAGATCTAATGAAAGGACAAAAGATACAATATAACTATAATTAAACCTTGATTAACTCAGCATACATTTTGATGTCTACAGAACATTTCACGGAAATGTCACAATATTCTGAAGGCATTTAAAGTTTTAATCAGTGCATTGAAAAGTGAAGAGCCACCTAAGCTTTTGGCACTTTTTACATATTAGCAAAATAAACAGCATTTAGCAAAGAATCATTTCCACAGGTATGGCTTTCTGATGAAAGGGTTTCTTCATCACAGGAAGCTATCATGACTCCAGAATGTTATGGAGCAGTTAGAAGGTTCAAGATGCAAAATTATCTTGAGTACTTATCTGTCAATAAAGATTCTGTTATGTTGAGTCTCTCTGCATATTTTTAGTACAGTTTATCAACAGTGGTCATATTGACAAATACAAGTTTAAAGGCCTGGAAATGCCCTGAGGAATTTCAATCACAGCAAAAAGATACTTAAAACTATTTTAAAAACATTTTTTAGGCAATTCAGTCTAATGAAGTATTTCAATATGCCTAGCAAGTAAAGATTTTTCTACAATAATCACTCTGGAGTCCTCCATACCTGGTCAGACACATGAAGATTTACTTGGAGGACAGAAGGGTACAACTAAGCTTCTCCTGACACATCTTGCTTTCAGAGTTAGCAGTGGACACTTTAATGCTGACGTAAGAAAGCCACAGCATGACTAGAAAGTCACTCATTGTTTAGTGAACATCTTGGGGGTAGCTTGAACTTGGAGGCTTTTCAAGACCTCTTTTGTTGTGTTCTGTCATTACCAAGGATGCTGATCCACTGTTTATCCTTCCAACTTCCCAGCAATGACCCATAATCTTGTAACCACCAACTATTACTGCTACTTCCTCCTAGCAGAACTCTTTGAGAAGAGCTTATCAGTTTGCTGCAGCTGGCTCAGAAAGTACAGCTGGCTGCCCTCTTCTCTGTCCACACCCTAAATTATTCATGATGTATGTGTCAGCATATGCTTCATGGGAACTTCTTTTTAAAACCTCACTGAGGCTAACAGCGTTGAGCATACACCCTTCACTCTGTCTCTGTATATCTGCACTCTAGATTCCTAATCTTAATACATACATGACCTTTGTTTTACCTGTACTCACATAACTTAAAACCTACGCAAGTTTCATCATCTATTTTTTTTTCAGTATTTTTACAAGCTCACCTCCCAATTAGAACTACTGCAGTGATAAAGTAAAAGGTTTTACTACCCCTTCCCCTTTCCTCCATGCTTTGCACTTCAAGAGGCATTACTTGCCCTAGCAATTGTATAAAATACTAGCTCATAACTTGGAAGCAAAGAGTCTCCAGTCAATGCCTAGCTAAGACACTTGAAAGACATTCCCCATCAGATCAGGGAAGACAGCAAGGAGGAGCCCTATCTAGCAGGGCAAGCGTATGAGGCAAAAGCAAGTTCAGGTCTCTAAAGGGTGAAGAACAAACGTGGCAGGGTGGCTGTGGGGGAAAAACCCCAAGTTTTGGAGGGATGATTGGTCAACTATAACCTATTTCTGTATCTGGTCTCCTACCCTGGGAACCAGAGATGTAGCTTCAGTTAAACAGCAAAAGGCAACCTCTCTTTTCACTTTCCTTTTTTACTCCCCTCCCACCCATTGTAAAGCACAGCATAATTCATGTGTAAGATATTAAGATGCCATGTCTGTCACATTTAAAAAAAAAAAACCAAAACCAAAACAAACAAAAACAGGGGGAAAAGAAAGGCTGCTTCAAATTAAATTTTGCATCCAAAAATTTCAAGGTAACTGCTCCATGTTTTTCCACAAACCTATCTTTTCATGTTTCCACTCTGAAAATTTGGATTGTTTTTCTACATCAATCTTATCAGTATTGGAAAGAACATTACATGCAAAAAATATGATTCAGAGTTACCTGCATTTTCTCAAAGCTTTTCTTGTATCATTTATATTAAAACCAAAAAGAATGCTTTTTTATTTATTTCTCAGTTTATAAATAAATAGTTAAGGCTATGAAAATTCACATCCTTTGCCCTAAAAGAGTAATTCTGAGTGTGAAGTGCAGCACTAACAAAGTAGCAGAGGACAAAGAGTGCTAAGCTCAGTAACCATCTACCTACCTCCTCTCTAATTTAATTGCTTGTGATTGTGGGAAGATACCTTGAAGTGCTGCTTTCAATGGCTTTGGAACAGATTCTTAGGAAACATAAATCCCACTGTAAACAAGAACTTGAGAGATCCTCATGAAATACAACTCAAACTGCATGAAAGAGCAATTAGTAAAAAGAGAGCAGTTAGTACAACCAACCAATAAAACCAGGGGATCACAATTCATTTACACAAGGAAGTTCTACTTCTGAATGTTGGGTAGACTCATCATCTGCACTTGTGCTCTGGCAGCTTGTTACTGAGCTTAGACCAGAGGGATATGTTTGAGAGGTGCAGTACTTTTAACTCTTCACAGAGATTGAACACCACCAGTCCCAAATACTAAATTAATTTCTACAGCCAGCCCTAATCTGTTCTAGAAAAATATCACTGCCATGTTCCACTAAGTTTGTTACCTAAAAACTCCTGCAATCACTAAGTTATCCTCTCCTTAATGTTCTTCCGAGTAGAGATACAAAATCTAGAACCTTATGAAGAGATCTGGACCTCTTACTCCAACAAGAACATTCCAAACCTTCCAATAGGAAAAAGAATTTAAAAATGGTTATACTGAATAGATTATTCAATTACTGAGATATCTGTGAATTAATTTTCAGCATTCACTGTCAGAGCATGATTAACACCATGGCAAGTAATCTGCAAACCTTGTTTTAGTAAGAGTATGCTTCCCCAAAGA
Source organism: Certhia americana (assembly GCA_018697195.1). Taxonomy (NCBI): domain Eukaryota; kingdom Metazoa; phylum Chordata; class Aves; order Passeriformes; family Certhiidae; genus Certhia; species Certhia americana. The sequence continues at coordinate 17,693,768 of CM031860.1, forward strand.
ATTAACAGCTTCACACTGAACAGTGATCTTTGCCAGAGCTATGACAGATCTTTACTATTTACCTTTATAAATTTGCCAGGAAGAAGGGCTTATAGACTCACATTAAGATCTCTAAGTAAGGTTGCAAATTGCAGTTCCTCCTTTAGATCCCAAGAGGATTAGTTACAAGTTTAGTAGAAAGCTGTGTTTCAGAACATTCTCTAGAAAACCCCAATACCTTACAAAACAAATCTAAAACAAATGGAACAAACACACACACACACACACACACACACACACACACACAGAGGACTCATAACTAAACAGTTTCACTTTCGACTTTCATCAGACTACAAGGTAAGTGCTGATGCTTACCTGGCCAGAGGGGGGAAAAAACAAAACAGGCTTGACTTACAAACAAGCACAGGCTTCTCTTCTCCTCAGCACACATGAAACTACCACACTCAGTGTTTACAAATGCTTTCTAAGAGAACATCACCTGTTAGGCAGCTCTTCAAAACAGATAACAGCTTAATTTCTACATTCCCTCTAATGAAACATGAGATCACATCTGACACTAAACTTGAGTCAGAATTCCCACACCTGAAAGAAGTAAAGGCATTTAGAAATTGTCTCCACAACCCTCATCTGACAAAGCAGCTGGAGCAAAAGCCAGCTGCCCTGCTCTACAGCTAGCATTCCTCCCATGACAATAACATTGTATTACAATCTTCTACACAACTCTTCATACTCTGCATGTTAAGTCTGTGATGAGACAATGCAAAGTTAATATGAAGATTAATGAAGTTTAAGCAAAAGCCAGACTTACTTAATCTGCCAAATCTAGGATTCCAAAGTACAGAGCTTGAGTATTTCTGCTTGAAGCTCCTCAAGGGGAACCAATCTCAGCAGAAGCCATTTAAAGAGAGGAGCCTACTCTTCCAGACCACAGGAACAACCCCAGAGATCAAAGATCAGTATTAAAAGCTGTTGAAAACCAATATATTCTGATCAGCTGTGTGTCCTGATAAGCTTTGTCCCATCATTAAAATCCTTCACTGTTCAAAGAAGATTCTGAAGTCTCACCAATACTTCTCATGCATAGGCAAAAATACCCCAAAACAAACAAAAGCTATTTTGGGCGAACAAGGATGTTTACCGGAGAAATTTTCAAGTATTACTTTACACAGAGCTGTCCTATCAAATTCAGTTTCACTTCTGGCACCTATCACTGTAAAGATTATAATGCCTGTCACCTCTTCTAACCTACCCGAGGCAGACAGCTGCTCTAGAAATAGTTACAGCCCTTACTCCTGCTTATCTGGAAGCTACTGAATGCTTTCCCCCACAACTGATTGAAATTAAACCAACCACTGAGCACAGAAAAAAAAGACACTGACAGCTTTGAAATATCCCTGCAGAAGATTGTTTGCTTCTAAATGCACTGCAGACCAGGTACTGCAGAATTTACTGCTGCATTAATCAAGAATGCTAAATCAGTTTATGGGCATCAGCTAAACCATCAAACACCAATTTGGGAACGCTACACATACCTGCAAGAGCTTGTCTGTCTGCACACTGAACTGGTTTTCCAGTTAAGGCTTATTTTGAACTGCTATTCTCTGTCAGGCTAAGACAGATACTTAAAATTATATAATTTATCAACTATCTTATTCCAGATTATTTTGAAGCCAGCTGCTTTTATACTAGAACGCATAAATTGACAGCTGCCCATTTTCACTTCACAGTAATACAGGCACCTTATCTTTACGTTCTGTCCCTTCCCTTTACATATTTACCCAATTTAGTTTCCTGTGTTCCCATGCTTTCTCTGCATTGGTCCTGCACTGTTGCCAAAATACAAGCCCTCAGCCCAATTTTTTAGTCACAATACCATCCACCTTTTAAAATATGCAATTACCTATCAAGATTTGAATCCAACTGTTCTTCAATTTATACCTACTTTATATTTATATTGAAGGCCCTGGGGTAATATACTATCCCCAATGACACCAAGAACAAAGACCAGAAAGCAGATAAATCCAATCAGTGCCTTTTCATTTTCACATTAGAAGGAATCAGTATAGTCTGTGTAAAATAATCTTCATACCTTAAGATCCTTTATGGATCATGCATTATCTCGTTCCATTGTTCTAGTGCTAATTTGTTTTAACTAGAGAGTTTTGTCTTAGCCTCATTTTCATGTTTCATTCATTACAAATGCATCAGGGAAAACCAACTAATTTAATTTTCCTTTGGACAGCTATAAACAGAGCAAGAAATCTTCAGCTGAATTCCAACTATGCTTTAAGTTTTACTAGGGGTATGCACACTGAAGACTTCTGAATTACCAGCCACATTTGATGGACCTAAGGTATCTGCTTCAGATGATAATGCCTGTTAAAACCCTATTTTTTAAAGTAGCAGAGAGCTTGAAATAAAATGACTAGAGAAAAAAATTGAAGGGAGGCTGCAAAAAATAATACAATGGAGTTACTTAGAACATTTCTGGCTGTGTTTAAACCCTCACGTTATCTGCTGAATAGCACAAACTCGTTCTGCATAAGCGACTATCCAATCTAACACGACCGGTACTGTATGTCTGCACACTCGTCTGCTAACTGGTTGTCTTTTAATCATTTGTCAGACTGTAGTTCCATGCCTCCACAGCAGCTAAAGCTTGCTGCTGTGGTCTCCTTAAAGCTAGACTTTTCAGAAAAAATCAGCATCTGTTATCTATGGCACAGTGCAACTGAGTAGAATGTTTTTACTCAAGCATGCAAAAACATGTGTATACTCATTCTGTAACAAATACAGATGCTGCATGCATCAGAAAACAGAAAAGATCAGTGAAGTCCCTAGTCAATACATCTGTAGATCAAGTTCTTCCTGCATCCTGAAAAGACTTTTTTTGGGCTTAAAACCACTCAAGGTTTTTTCAAGATAAACTTGAACAAACTGATTGTAATCATGTTGGTAAATTCATACCCCAATTAAACACAGCAAACAATCTTAAAAAAATTATTGCAGGAAGAACAGTGTAGTTTCTTTCCCTGTTGTATGTCTTGGCATGACATTTTGTTCTCTATACTCACTCTCAAATAAGTCATTAAAAGAGAGATTTTGTTTTATCCAAGTTTTCTAGAATGGAGCTGATGCCTCTGAAGCTATTACAGCATTTATCATGACGACACCAAAAAAAAAAAAAAAAAGGAAAAAAAAAAAAAAAAGGAAAAAAAAAATTACCACAGCAGGACAGTACAACTTACATTTCCAAAACCTTCACTTTTTACATTAAGTTCAAATGGAAAATTTTCCCCCTTATGTTCCAAAGGAACCAAGTTCCACAATGCAGTTTTTAGACTGCCTGTGGTTTTGGCATGTACTCAGTAATCACCAATTAAGTGTTTTTTGGGCGTTTTTTTTTGGTTTGTTTGGTTTTTTGTTTTTTTTAAAACAAGTCTTAGAATCCTTCACTGTGTCCATATTAGCTCCTGTCTACCAGCTCCTCCCCTTGCCCCCCTTCTGGAACAGGAAGCCCAAATGTAACTCATACAGGAAGCCCGCACCACACAGAACCCAGCAAGTTTCAAGGACAAAGCACCTGCCATTTCCCTTTGGACCTTCAGCATGCATCCTGAACATCTACAATCCACCCTCATTCTTTCTTCAAAATATACATTTGCTCATTACAAAAAATTATTACAGTGGGAACATGACAGATGCAAAAAAGAAACAGGTACTGGTCCAAAAAAGATTTCAATCTTCCATGTAGTATTTTACTATTATCTTCTTCCCTCACCCTTCATAATGCATACTTCCTCTTGCTCTCTAACACCTGCTTCCTTACACCTCACAAAACATCTTCTCAGTTGATTATGTAAGTGATTTCAGTGGCTGTGACTCCCAGGACAAAGTAGTAAGTATCAAATTAACACAAGTGTAAAAAACAATTCAGAGCAGCGTATTTGTAAGCTTAAAAATATAAACTTTTACCTCAGTTGTAATGCTACTGGCAGCTGTACTCCAATCTTCCAGCAAAATGGTGCAAACGGGTTAGCAACGCAAAAATGAACTGCAACTTTGTCAACATATTTCAGAAACTTGTCATTGAAGCATGTCCTGCTACAGAGAGCCCAGGTTTCTGAATTCCAAGCCAACTAAGCTTGAAGATTTCAAGTTCACTCTGAGAGTTTAGAACCAGAACAAACCATGTCCAAACTACATGTTTAAATTTTTATAAAAATTAAGGTTTAACATTTATTTTACATCTAGCTTTCCACATCCATGTGGGGACAAGGAATCAGAATGTACATAACTATAAGCAGTGCAAAAGTGGTGCCAGTGAGAAGTCACAGATGCACAATAAAGTGATAGTACAAGACTAGAGAAAATGAAGCTATGGATGTTCAGAATGGAGACCAAAAAGATTAAACAAGGAAAAAATATGAAGGAAGAGGGGACAAAAGAGTTGGATGTTTAATAATGCCCTTGTTGCTGAAAGATAAACTAATGGCACAGACAATGTTTCTTGTAGAACAAAAATCCAATAGCAATGAGTCTTTATTCACGTTTAGTCACCTGACATGAAGAAAGTGTCTGTTGCATTAAAATAGTCATCAATGTAAATGGCAGCATGGCTGAACAAGTCCTTTTCAATGGTAACGAACATCCCACATAGTAAAGTCACTTCAACACAGCCTCATGACAATTCCCACATCAAAACAGTACTTTATTTTATAATTTTTTTGCCTCATCATTACCCCCACATTAAGATCTTTCAGTTGTCAAGTGTACAAGGTGAAGAGAAAGGTTCTCAGTCAGCAAACACAGGTGCATCAGGAAGCATCTCCACAATACACCACTTCAGATCTGCTGGGTCCCAAGTCCATCCTTGAACGCTGGGCTCCCAGCACCAAGTGCAGCCCCCTACTACGGCTACACGACTATGTTAGCTTATTAATTCTGCATCCACCAGGCCGAGCAATGTGCCAACCTGCAACAGACTGAGCATTAGAACTGAAAATGGCAGAAGAGTCACTCTATTGAACTTTACATCATTATTTGATGTTAAACAACGAGGCAAATGCCAACAGTATATACAAAAACCAGCTTTGCTTTTACAAAAGATTTTGTTTCCCATATTGATTAATCCAGGCAGCTAACTCATTGGTTTATGCAACTTTATTGAAGAAAATAAATCAATTACTAGTAGAGCTATTAGTTGATCACTCATCCATTGACAACTTGCATCATTTATTCAGTGCTATATTAAACAGTGTTTTGGAAGACAGATTAACTAATAGCTCCAAGCCTCCTAACAAAATTTAAATGAATTACAAAAATGTTCTTAAACCCTATTTTGGAATACAAGGGATGTCTGACTTCCAATTTCCATTCTCTGTAAAACAAGAACTGGTCATTCCTTTATTGACATGCATAAGATACATCACATTTTCTGTTCTGCTGATGCTATAGATTCAGTACCAATTCTCCAGACACATCAGTTATGAGCAAAAATATATAATAAAACCTCAGTTCTCTAACACTAGAAGGTTTGGAACAAGATGGATGTTGCTACAGCAATGTTACTTCTTTGATGGGAGAAAACTGAACATCCATCTCCCCTCCCCCCTTCAGGTGGTATCTTCTGTATCTGTTAGAGCAGTGAGGAATGTTTGTTTTTAATCTCATAACCAAGTTAGAATGAAGACATTGGCCACATAATACACATGCTCCATTAAAAAAAATTCTGAATCTTGGGCAATTGTTCTTGTGTAACTACTTTACAGATTCTAAAAGCAGTTATTGTCCAAAGCTGGAAGAACTAAAGTCTTCTCAGATGAGCATGTGCATGAATGGAAGGAGGTAAACAAAAAAATAAAAAAGATGAGGTCTGATAGGGGAGCAGCCGGATAAGAAAATCAAAAAAGGAACAGTAATTTAAAGTTTATTCCAGCTATAATGCAGGTTATTCTGACTTTAAGGTAGCATCACATGGCATACTTCTGAGTCCATTCCCGAGATATTCTGTTGTACCTGCAGACAAAATCAGGAACTGAATTAACATCGGCATGAAAATGACAATTTCCTAAACAGTTTATGATTAAAAATGATTTTATTCCCATCTCGGTATTCTCTTGACACTGTGAGAAGTCTCCTTCTGTACCAAGACATACTCGAACTCAAGAAACTGAATAATTCCCTCCCTATACCAATTCGGATAGATATTCTCCAATTGTTAGGAAAAGATAGATATTCTCCAATTGTTAGGAAAAGCTTTAAATTCAAGACAAGCAAATTTGCTACAAGTCTGCTATGAAAAAAATGACTGAAAGAAGGAATAGAGACTATCTGGGATGGAATAAACAATATTGTTCTTAGGTGAAGATTACAGTATATCCCATGCCATAAGTAAAGATTATTTGGTTAATATCACTGGATACAAAATGTCAAATTTTCAATTTTAAAGAAAAACAACAATAAACAGCTCATTGCACTGAATACTCTTTTTACACAAATATACTGCTCAAAATTTTAAAAGGACATTAAAAGACTATTCAAAGTACACTACTTCCACAGGAACTGAGCTGACAGTTAGCACTTAACTCCATGCTTGTCAGTAAGTTAATAATTAACTATACAAGCAGAACATAACCCCCATACATTTCCTAGTTTGTATGTGGAAGACAGACACTGTTGATTAAAATAATTGAAATTTGGATTGTCTGAATTCACTCATGTCTATATATGAGGTCTCGCTACAGGCATCACTTTGAACCAAATTCTGACAAAATATAGGTAAATACTTACCAGAACAAGTTGACAACCTGGCTCAGAACTCAGTAATTATTTCATACTAACTTTCTTTTTTTTTGGCCATGCAAGAGTAGTATCTGTGAGAAATAGTGACTAGCCAATACATTACACACTAACCACAGATCAAGCTGTTAAATTTCCACGTTCAGTAACTGGTGCATCCATTATCTGTTAGTTAATCCAGTGCCTTAGAGCATGCAGCACCCAAGTGCTGACAAATTTCCATTTTGTTAAATGCACCATAATTTGCAAATATTCTTACCCTACAGCATAGCGTATTTCTCTGTCCACTCTCTTGCTAACCTATTGTACCTAATTGGACAAATATATTTAGCATTAATATATATAAAACCCCCAAAATCTGCTTCATGTAAGTCTATCTGGGCAAAATGTTAAAGATACGTATGGAAAATAAAGTTGTTGCAACACAGACGGGAAGAAAAGTTCTGCTGCCCATTTTCAAGGGAAGAACCAAAATTTAAGGCCAAGCTGCTGCCGAATGAAGGCATCGAAACAACAAAAAGCTGTCTTTTCCTCATGATGAGGATCTAACTAGATTTATTCATGGTCAGCAAAAAAAGGGCAATATATATTGTAAAATATCATGCATGTGAGAAAAAGTCTTTTTCACCCACAACTTCAAAGATGCTAAGATCCTTTGTTTTTAAATTATGCTCTACTCACTTCTTTGACACACGTTTTCTCCATCTCAGATCTTCACAAAAGGCTCACTGAACACAACTGCTGTCTGACAACGCACTCTTTACAGTCTGTTAAAATACCAGTCCTGTGGAATTCTGTACTTACTTGTCTCTGTCTGTTTTATAGATACGTGCAATCTCTGGCACTAGTGGGTCATCTGGATTTGGATCACATAACAGTGAACAAATGGATAAGAGAACTGTTAAAAAAAAAAAAGCATTCTCAGTAGCGAAAGAGGAACGGCAATCTCAGAAACAATGGAGCACGAATCTCTATATGAGCACAATGTTGTCACAGTCCAGAACCTAACAAGTATTTTCCTGATAAACAGCCAATATAAATCATAACTCACTCTTAAGTAAAAAGCCCATACTAACTTAAAGCTTTGTAAGAACTATTTGCTTCCTATTTCCCAATACTTAGAGCTGTCAGTACACACACAAGAACAGCACTGTTGTCCCCTGCACTATGATGTAACACTACAGCCAACAAAAGCACATTATGTACTCTGATGAACAGCATATCCGTGGTTCTTATCACTAAAACTAGAAAATCCTCGAATTTAAGTTTTTTAAATCAGACTGAAATCTTTATTTGTTGTACGTAAGGCAAGAATATCTTGGTCTGCACTGAAAACTACACCCATGTAAAAAACTCAGTAACACTGTTGTAGGCAACTATGAGGACTTCATCTACTCTCACAGAAGCTTTAGAAGGAAATAGTGAGGCATTAAAATGTAGGGAATCCACATTCAAATAACAAACTGACTGTTTGAACAGACAGGAATTACAAGTTCTATAGACAACAGGGCACTTTGAGGGATCTTTTGAAGCCACAGTGACCAATGGCTTTGAGGCAAAACCATCTGATCATCATAAAAATATTTGAGAATTATCTGTTATTTACTGTAGTAAAATGAGGAAAGCCACAAATCTTCTCTTGCAACACAACATCAATTTATCACAAAGGATCAGTAAACTTAGTTCATGAAATAATGTAATGCAATGCCAGTGCACTGTGGTAGAAAGCAGTATGTATCAATAACAGATATGAACTATGCATGTAACTCTAGGCAGGATGAAAAAATTATGCAAATTTCAGTATTAAAAACTGACTTCAAATTAATCTTTCATTTAATAAGCACGTGTATCTACATGGGAAGCTCCAAACAAGCAGTTTCTTAGCCTTAGCTCAAACACTTCAACACAGGCCTATTTCAATCCAAAGACCAGCAAATTCCTCTGGGCCCAAGCTGGTAAACTCTGCTAAGAATACAGAAGAGCAAGTAAGTAGCCAGACAAGGCCTTAAACAGCCACAAACAGGAGAAAGTATTAGGAAAAAAATCCATTAAAAATGCAGTATCATCAAACTAGCAAAACAAGCTTGAATGAGGAGGGGAAGGGAAATCAAAGAGATGAGCAAGAACTTAACACAATCCAAACTAAAAGCACAGTATTCAGCACAAGATGCAAAAATTTCTCCTTCATAAAAGTTACCTTTAGAAATAGTTAAAGCAGGAGACCACTGTGATCTTAGAATATCAAGACAAATGCTGCCATTACTGTTAATATTTGGATGATAGATTCTTGTTGTAAATGCAACCTGCAACAAAAAACAAAGAAACAAAGACTGCATTTGGGTCTATGACAATAACTGTGCCCGTTCTTCTCAGTCAAGCTATCAGTCAATCCAATTTACTCTAAAAGAAAAGGATTAAGCAGTTGAACTGTATTAAATTCAGGGAAATGCACCCAAGCCACAAGCTCTGAATCTCCCACTACCAGGGACTATTTCAAACGAGGGAGGGCAAGTATGAGTGTTTTAATCCCAGCTGCCTTTGATGAAGACACTCAACAGCAGTGCCTAAACCACAGTAACACTGTTGTCACAGTGCTAAGGAACTTCCAACACTGCAGTGACTCCAAGGGTACGCCTTCATATTGATGGAAAATTGGAAGACAAAGCTAGTGGCTGATAGAAGTACCAAAAAAGAGCATATTTTGCAATTACTGCCAAACTCTTAACAAATAACCCCTTCACTTGATTTTAGGCACTCAGCAAGTAAATCCCTATGCAGTGTCTCATTCCTACAGACCAATCCAAACAGCTACACTAATACTTGACAGTCCCCTCAGCAAGAATTCTATTACAGCAACACAAAGCAAATGAAAAGTTTTCCTATCAATTCAGAAACCCAGAAATGAAACAAAGTATTTCAAGAGATTTGGAGTTCACACACATGGATTTGGTCATAAAGAATATGCTAACACACCCATTCCTGTGGTAGTCAGACTGGGACCCAAACATCTAACAGATAGTAAGAATGCCTGAAAAGGAGAACTTGGCAATACTACAATACAGAGGCTGATAATTTCTGTGCTGTACTCAGTTCTTTGAAAAGCACTAATTTCACAAATGAGACAGCAATACTTACCTTAGGTGGTTTGAATGGGTAGTCTGTGGGAAAGTGAATTGTCAAGAAGAAAACACCACCCTGATATGGACTGTCGTTCTGTCAAAGCAAAGAAATAATTCTCCTATTATCATCTTTAGGACTAAATATCATTGAAGATCTTGTTTTTAAATAAACGGAGAGGAAATTAATTTAAAACAAGATGTTTAATCCACCAATACAAGTGAGACATAATTAAAATTCAATTCTTACTTCCTAAGGTAAGTAATACAGAACACATACACATCATTTTCTGTGTAGACCTCTCAAAGTTAATGCACCATAAAGCCCAGCAGCAGCTCTGACAATCCACTCAGGACTACAGAGCATTTGAATGCTTCTATGACAGCTACAAGAAGTAATATTAACAGACTGGGGGTCCCATCAGATTCAAAAATCTCCAGTTCTGTGTTTGGAGTTTATTTGTTACGACCACCCAAGTTTAGAGTGGACACTGATTCCCATTCCCTCCTAAATTCTGTCCTTTGCTTCAGCCCTGCAGAAAACCTGAGTGCACAGCTATATCCCTGTTCCTTGAAAAAAAAACCAAACCAAAAAAGACCCCAACAAAAAAAACACCTCGACCACTGATCCTACCAGCACAACTAAACAGACAAAAGAATAATCATAATTCAAGTGAATTTTTCCTCTCTTTCGGTATTAGAAATTCACCATACTCTATTACAAAAGAGTATTTTACATTTCCCTAATCCAAGGAAAGAATTACTGGGATAATTCATTTAGATGTCAACTATAAACAATTAAGCAACATGTGGAAGTAAAAAAGATAATAGTAAGGAGAAGAAAAAACTAGAATGACTACACAGGGATTGTGTAAGTTAGTAGTTATAAGAAGAAAGAAGTAGAAGTTTTTTAACTTAAAATTACAACTAAATTTCTGAAATAGAGCTAACAATTTCATTAATCTGAAGAATACTTTGCTGTTAATTCTGGACTCAGGGCTAGGGAAAATGAATTCAGTGCATGCACAGTACCCTTCTGCAGTATTTGTAAACTGAATTTGTATTCTTAATTGCAAAAACGTATCACCAATGCAAGGAAATAACTATGTATTATTTAAATACCAGAAGATGAAAATCTCCAACACAAGACAGAGGACTCAAACCCTCAACATGTAGGTTATACCCTATCCTATCCCTGATGAAACCTAGTGATCAAGTTATAACCTCCTGTATTTGGTCGACATGTATCATACAAGGCCTTGAGGAGCCAAAAAATACCAACCCTTTCACTGGATGTATTCTGGGGATATATTTTATCCATTACAGAATCTCCTCTTTAAAATGAGTTAAACCAAAGTACACTCTCATACACCTATCCAGGAAAATCACAATATCCTATTGCAGAAGTGGAGGACTAGATGACAGGTTCTACAATCCCTGTCTGTTATTAAAGGCAGCACCACAGCAGCACTAGAACTACTAATACCACACTGACACACTTCTGTGTCACGATACTGCCCAATCTGGAAACAGGAACGCAGACCTTCTGACACCACGAAAACCACATGGGGAAAAAAGGAGCTGTACATTATTAAACCACAAGGAAAAACTAAAAATAATAATCCCCATTGAAATTCAACCAATGCTTAATACCTTGTGACCATGCAGACACCAGCCACACAGAATCATCATACCCAGTGTAAATGCACAACACTCCTTGCCATTTAAACATGAATGTAGCCATTGAACAATTTTATCTTTTTGAGGTACCTAGTTACAATCAACAATGACCAGGTAGTTTGGGATGAAGACACATTTTTCAGTCCAGTGAACGACTAATAGCCACCTCCTAATAATACACTTGTAGCTATACATATAAAGGCAGGGTTATTCAGCATACCTGATATTTAATTCCTATTTTGTAGCCTCACTAAAGGCTTGTCTTCACAAGTTACAGAAGGTTTTGTCTTTTAAATACAGATAACCAGAAAACTCCAGATGTGAATTGCTTCCAGGTTGTTTCCAACAAACGCAAACATTTGGCTTCCTTAATGAGGAAAAAGTCCCATTCAAGTTCCAGATGCTTACTGAACGTTTAACACACTTTTTTCCTCCAGTCATCACTGAAACCTCACATTTCAGTGATTAGACCATCTTCAAGTCCTTCAAGTATTCATGATCTCAGCATTACAACACCAGACCAAATAGGGATTTCCTTCTAAGATCCACACAAAAACATCCCAACTAATTTCTGACAGTTGTACCAGGTCCTAGCACAAAGTTCATGCTAGATTAAAACCTTACAAGAAGTTTAATGCAAACGAAGTTTCTAGATATTAAGTAATAATAGCTAACATCGCTCTAGAGATTATTTCAGCTGAAATATGTGTCCTCGTAAAAACACTGCAACAACAAAACTGGTGGGTTTTTTCCCCTCCCTCATTTTCCTTTATTGTAATGAAGGCCTCTAGAACTTAAGTCGGATAAGGAGAATTAACAAAAGTAAACCAAAAACCCCACAGTTTTCTCCTCAGTAGGAACTACTCATTTAATATTACATCACAAGAATTAGAATACTTACAGGTCCCATAATTGTGGCTTGCCAATGAAACACTACAAAAGAAAAACTCCGCATTATTATCTAGGCATGATATGCTTTGAGTCAGCAGAACAAAACATAAAACTTAAAGCTACTTACTGTCATCTCCAACAGGACCTGCTGAACACTGTGCTGGAGGATCACGGGCTAAGTCACTAAGTTCCTTTAAGAAAACAAAACCAAACAAAAATAGTTATTTTCACTTCATGTCTAGCAAAAACCTTTAGCAGTTTTTCCACACAAAGACACAGAAGAACGTACAATTAACAACTCCAAGAACCACTATACCATATCAAAAATGTCCGTAATAGACAAAGGAGCACTGAAATCAGTTATGAAGGCAAACAGCTACAATGACTATGCCTTTCCAAATTTATGTATGCCACTACTGTGAAAACACTCCTGCTGAAGAAAGAAGCAGGACAACCTTAAGCTGGAAAAGTCTGATCACTTTTTGATCAAGATTTACAGGGACTCAATCTTAGCTCAAGAAGCCTGAAGCGGAAGGAGAGAAAATTGATGATGATGAGTCTTCATGAAACAGGAAGCATCCTGTATGTAAAATCTGACATTAGAGCTAAGAACAGCAAGGAAAAAACCCACAGAAACTTAGGTTCACTTTACCCACTACCTGCATCAGGGATGTACCTTGCAAAGATCAAAACAGACAGGAAAATTCAAGATGCTGACAAGTGCTGTAATCAGGCAAAATATCTGTATTTTTTATTTTAAACTTTACATTTACGACAATTATGCCTTTAAAATTAAAAATTACTGAACTGCAGAAACAGTTCTCTCCCTCCCTCATTACAGAGGAATGGACACAGACATTACAGATGGAGCAATCCTTGTGCAGTAACAATACTGCTGTGAGGAAACAAAGAAGATCACCATTAAATTATTTTAATGCTCCACAAGTCATTCGTTTGGACAGTGCCTTAAAATTAAATTTACACTTTCAGTTAAAGCGTGTAAAAACCACCTTCTTTCTCACCTGCTTTCCCTTGACTCTATAAAAGGGCTTCAAGAGCTTCTATAAATAAATCTGCACTTGTCAAGGTATCTAGAAGTCTTGAAAAAAAGCAAAATATTCAGCCCCTCTTTCATACATTAACAGTTTCACACAAGTTTGGGTGTTTTTTTCCCTGCAAGTCTATACAAGCCATTCAACCAAAAACTTTGTCAGACATTTAAGAAAGCCAGGCATGCCTATTATGCATATTTGGACCAGACAGCTAACTCTTGCCTGGGAGCATCCTAATGTACATCCTGTAAGTTTCACAAACTCTGCACTTCACAAAATTTTACTAAGTGTAAGCCAACAAAATGAGAAAAAAAAATAAAAACCCAACTTGTATTTCTTGTAACATAAACACCTTGCTCTTTTGTAAGACGATAGCTCCTGAAAACACAGAAAGAATAACACCACTTCAACATGTGCAAGTCCATACACTTAAAAAAACCTCAATCACAAATGAGAAAACAAACATCCCCCAGCAAACAACAAAACCACATCACCCAAAGCCCACAGCAATCCCCTTCCCTCCAAACACCAAGAAAATTTAGTCCCAGGTATCCCCTCCCTATGTGTGTCAATTCTGATGAATTTTCCAATTAATAATGCTTCCATTTCGCAATGTTTTCCCAAGACTGTTTTACAAAATGAAACCGTATCAGTTTTGATAAGCAACAGCATAATGTTGAAGTTAACAGTACAACTCATTTCACTGCTGCTGTTTGTAGAAGTGTGGGTAACAGCTCTTTCCAGATCATCAGAGTAAATGCATTTAGAACACATTTCTCCAGATGTTAGTGAGGGGTCTGATGACAGACCTATTTCTGCCATTAAATATCACTTTAGGTCCATATGTTAATTATCCTCCAGAAAAACTTGTTAACTTAGATTTATGTTATCAATGTAAAGGCAAGCAATAAATGTAGAAGAAGCTTCTGATAGAAAGGGTTTTTTAAATTTTCAGGACACTTTTTTCCATTGAACAAATACAGCAAGTTTTATTAGTCAGGCTTATTTCTCATCAAAATGTATTTTCCAGTTCTAAGAATGGCCAATCATTTCCAAAATCTGAGAGGAAAAAAGATATCATATCCCTTGAAGTAAGCTGTAGCACTAAAATAAGCAGAAAGTCACAAATGTTATTACTTTAATACAGTTGTACAGTTATTACTGGATTTATTTAATAGTGGAAGTACATTTAGATCCTCAAAGTTTTTTTTTAACTATCACAGGGACTAAAAACTATGAAAAGGCTCTTTATGCCATTTATGAAAATTATAAAATTTAGCAGCATGAAGACAAGGACAAGGAAAGCTCAGCATAAAGTGGACTGTCAGAGATATGTGCATTAGACTAGAGAGGTCTTCAAAAGGTACTACTACCTTCAGAGAAACAAGAATTCAGTATGCAAGATAAAAATAGGTATTTTATCACAGCAGGAAAATTAGTATTTCAACATCAATAATTCAACCAGGAAAATTAATTGCAGATGTAAGACATGAATTAAATTTAGTAAGTTCCAGTGAAACATTTGTGTAAAAACCCTTTGGTAATACCAAAAATAATTTAAAAGCTGAAACAAATGAGTTTCATTATTCCACACTCCAATCATTTCAAAATTTACGCCTATACCCCTTTTAACTACATGAACTGCTCAAGGTAACAAAGTAGCAGTGACCTTCATTATCAGAAGAACTAAAGTTTTGTCTGGTCTAAAACACTTCAGTAAAAAAAAACCACCCTAATTGTGCTAATCAAAGCAGTTCAATATAGAGATAATTCTGGGAACAAATGACACACCAGTCGGTATTTCACCCGCAGAGCAAGTAATTCACCCACTACATTTAGGGAAAAAAAGCTGAGGCAGAACACAGTCTTGTATTTGCTTCTCCAGGATACTTTGGCCAGAAAAGTCTGTAGTAAAGCTGTTTGCTTCAGCAGAGTGTGAAGGGCTGTGGAAGAGCTTGGGCAAACACAAAGCAAATCCTGGCTCACAGTAACACCAGACCTACTTCATCTCTGTTGAGTGACACTTCACATCTACACAAAGAGGGAAGGCTATTTGCAACAAGGGAGTGGAAAGTTGTGAGTAACTTTAAAAAGTACCTCCTGAAAGCTACAACTCTACAGAACACAACAGGCAAACTGGAATAACTGGAAATTGAACAAGCAGAGGCACGTGGGCTGTAAGATCTGGAGTGCAGTTGAAGCATTTTGTTCAAGGAAAGGAGTCTTTTTTTTTTTTTTTTTTTAGCCTCCCACTCAGCAATATAAACAAAAATCATCTTTCTCAGCTTAGCAATCAAGAGAAACAATTCTGTAACAAATAAATTTTTAATCAAATATTTTTACATATAAGAGCTTTCTACTTCTCATATTCCTTCTACCATTCCTTCTACTTCTCCACTTTGCTTCTTTTTGTTAACACGGTTTCAGTAGTACTTTCCCCTTCTCTAGAGATACTAAGCTACTGCCCAAATTTTCTTTAAAAAACCCAAAGCAGAACTCACATTTTCCTGGAATCAGTTGTTACAGTTTTTCACTTTAGAGGTGGCTGAAAAGAAAAGCCAAAACAAAACTCCCAAGCAGCAAATGTGAAAGACTTTACATAGAAACAATAAACCAAATTTGGTGAGGAGTGACACCCTCTGCACCTATCGGAAAGGATTAGTCTTGAATTACAACCGTGACCAGCGGTCTCTGTCACTGCCAGAGGTTTCCGGTGCAGCTCCAGCGTGTCACCGCGTTTCTGTGTCCCAGTTTCCAAATATAACGTGTGATAGTTCCTACCTCTCCACAAGGATGATTAGTCACTCAGTATTTTACAGACTAGAACACTTAACAGAGTAAGCACCAATGCTACTGTTAGAGGACAACAGCAATGTAACACAGATGACAGCCAATACATGGAGAGTTCTGCAACAGAGATCAACAGCAAGAGAGCAGCAGTAGCCATCACTGGCTCAGCCAATCTGCTCTAACACAAATTCAGCACCAATTTCATATTCGGTTTCTCACAAGATTCAGTTTCAATGGTGAAACAGCCCCATTTTTTATCTCCTCCCTTCTCTTTCACTATAAATTTATCAGAAAGCTAACAAAAAAACACAAACCAGTACTTTCAAGAAAAAAATGCTCACAAAAACGCTAACTAACCTGCTTGTTTTGCAGCAATATAATCATAACTAACACAGAAAATATGGATTAAGCTTCAAGTGAGGATTCAAAACTTTGACGTGTAAGTGCAAAAGCAGGACTATGATCCTATAACAAAACCAGAAGTATCTTTCTTTTCTTGACAGAAAAGCTGCTAAAAAAATCCCTCCAACAACTCCCCTCTACCAGCTATTTAAAAGACTACAGAAGCCATTTAAAGAATGAAGAAAATTTAAGGACTGACAAAGGATATCTCATCCAAATATGCATGAACAAGAAAACAGAAGTTTTCAGGCCCCAGAAAATTCTGTAAGAAATGACAGCCTGGTGCCTACCAAACTGCCTTCTTGCAAGGTACCAAATAATGCAGCATCTGCATCAGTTTCTTCCCATTTGTCGGATTCCATACTCCCTGTGGCACTACTACAATTTTTTAGTTTAAGCTGGAAATAGTCAGGCCTTACTTTTAATGATAGTAACAGCTGACTTAAACACAGTGACAGAGGACCAGTCCTTACCAGAATGACTGAAGATTGTCCTTCACAGGCCTTAACTCACAGTTACATTTAATATTGGTTCATAACACAAGTATTTGTTAAAATCACATATTGCAGCTTTCTGGTTTGTACTCAAGAAAGCACAGAGGGGTTAATTTGTTTTACATTTCTGGAAGAAAAACTTGGAGGAAATGAAAGGTGATACACAGAAGTTAAAAAAACCTGAATAAACAAACCACAAAACAAACCCCCCCAAACAACAACCCACAATGCACACACACACCTCCCCCCCCCAAAAAAAAATCAAAAAAAGGACAAAGAGAAAAAAGAACACTTAAGCCAAACAAAAAAATCAACATTTATTAACTTGACTGCTTGTCTAATGATGTGTCAAACAGGGTATTTCAAACTCTAGGCAACCAAAAATTCATAACTGCATTAGTCTTCTTCATTAGCTCACAGCTGAAAACAGCTTTAAAAAAGAAGGAAGGATTGGAAGTGGCTATAAAGGGAGGGGAAGAACATTTAAGCCTGTTTGAAGATTAAGAAGTGTCAAGCAGCAAAGAACTACTGCCTCATCCCACACACCTGCATTTGAAACATTTGTTTCAGCATGGAAATTAATTACACCTGGAAGCAGAAAATAACAGTTTGTAAGGACACTGAACATAGATTTCTAAGCTGAGTAAGAAAGCAGTGGCATAATAGACATCACAAAACAAACATAACCAGCAGAAAATTATCAGTTTCAAACAAGCTGGCCTCTTGGTGAATAATAAATAGACAAAAGCAATGTGCAATGGCAGCACAAGATACAGGAAGATATAAGTTCCTCTTGATTAAAAAAGGACATTAGAGCAACTATGCAGAGAAAACACACGAAAAACCACAGAAAAAAGCTAGGACAAAGAGCACAGAAAGGTTTTTAAGGAACCAAAAACACAACAAGCAAAGTGACAATTGTGATTCTCCCTATTTTGATTATTCTGCTGCTATTTTTCATGGTTCTCCCTTCAGTCCTTAGTAGTGGATTTTTCAGGCTACACCCCATGTATTGTTTGTACAGTGTCTAGCTGTAATACCATCGTGTTATAATAAAAGACAAACATTGAAATATTCATGTTTTAAGCCTTGCACTCAAGGAAGGAAATGCCAGACTGCTGTGCCACTGTAATTAAAATCACTCTGTGTACTTGGACCGCGATACAAACTACTCAGGTGACTACCTACTATCTCTTCAAAGAAACTACCTTTCAGTACACAAGCCCTTTGTGAATGAGAGTATTGTCTACAGCTGTTCTCATCTGTTCTGAAATCTGCAAGGTGTACAATGCAGGTAATGGCTTTTGGGAAATTTCAGAGTTACTGCAATCAAAATGGCTCTCCATTTACTGAAATGTTTTACAGAGTAGTTGGACAGATCCAACTGGAAAAGGAATGAAGCTACAGATTTTGCTTTCCTGGTTGCTCCCTGAAGGCTTTCAGAACAAACTTGAAAAAAAGGTGGCAACTACACATGTGCAGCTGTACTTTGAACTCAAAACTACAGTTTGTTTCCCCTAAAATAACCAAAACCACAGATGCTGTCTTACTGGAGATGAAGAAAATTTTGACTGCTTAACACACATAAATATGGAGATATTATAACTATTAGCATACTCTGAAAACAGCAGAGCTTATTAAAACACTCCTATGCTCAGTGCAGAACGAGGACTCTATACATTGACTAAGGTACATTGAAGGGGCAAGTGTGAAGAGAAGCACTGGTTAACTACCAAGTCATTCAGTAATTTAATTAATTAATTTAAAAAGTATTTAAGTACTTTAATTCTGCCATTTCCAAACTTTTGAATGTCAGACACTGAAACCCACAGTGATCTTTGGTTCTGTAACCCAGGACTACAATGCAGCCCTCAAAGGAGAGGGTAACTAGTATAAACAGGCCAAACAAGAAACACCAAGATGCAGCTTGCTAAATGAAACACAATGACTGTCAAACAAAGGGACAGATGAAATTCAGTACAGACAAATGTAAACTGATGCAGTCTGAAAGAAGTTTATACTTGAAGTAAGGCACTCTGTCCTGATGGCTACCTCTCAGAAATGCAATTTGGGCATTGTGCTAGACATTTTCACACAAATGCTGACTTAATATTCCCTAGATGCTGCAGTTTGGCAGCATTATGGAAGAGCCTCCCAACATGCTGCCCTTCAGTAACTTAAAGCAGCATTTGACACAACCAGAAGCAACACCTGTACACCCTGCACTCCACGTTGACAGAAGACTGCCAGAGTTTTGCCAAACCACCCAAACAATAACTTTAGAGACTGGCAGTGTGCAGGAGAAGTTTTTGTAGAAATGACAAGTGGCCTCAATGGGACACAACATCAACCAGTCTGCCTTTTCTGAAAAGCTACAAGAATTCTCCATGTTCTCAAAAAACGATGGATGGTGCAACAGAAAGTTATCAAATTAGTATTCTAACAAGTAATACCATGTCTGTAATCAGCATAGTGAATTCACTGTTCAGCAGTGAATTGATATATTATCCTGAAATTTATTATTTAACCTAACAAACTGAAAATGAGCTCTCCTTTTAAAAAACTGTTTTGACTTTCACCAGTCCATATTTTGTATGAATACAAAGATGTGAAAGTTACTATAATATACCATATGGGTGTATTCTATAGACACAACTATGTGGGATTGACTGCAGCATACAATTACCCTATCATATTGTGCTATTTCTGTAACTATCCCTTCATAATCTTTCTAAGGACTGTACATAGGATTGGTACAGTTACACACAAAAACAACTGACGCTAAGCCAACAGAATAAAAAACTAAAACAACCACCACCAAAACAAAACACAAAACTATCTGGAGTATAACTGCTCTTACAGTGGAATTCCACCTCAGCTATCTAGAGAAGAGTGATGTACAGAAGGATCTTAAATAATAAAGGAGGGAAGTTTTTTGAAAAATAAAAAAAAGTTTCAAAGCATCTTTATGAGCAGACTGCATCCTGAAGCAAGGGAGTGGAAGGGGATCTTGCTCATGTGGCAAACAGTAATTCAGGAGATCCTCTTATATTCAAGGCAAGAAAAAATTAAAACTAAGGCTAAAAGGAAAAACAAACTGCATTTATCTAAGGGAATTTTTTTGGCACTACTACACAAATAGGCCAACAAAGGTTGAGGAGTACTGCCTTTGAGAAGTGTACTTATTTATATTTATTAGAAACTTAGAAGAGCTCACAAAGGTGATGAACACCTGCTCACTATAAAGTTAACTGAACATTCCATACAATCTTCTTGCCTTCCCACCAGGAAGGCCTAAAGCACTTCAGCATCTGCATTTAGTTCAGCTCACAACTCTGGTGTCCAGATGCTTGTGGAAAGGTTTAAATGTTGGTCACCTTTTTCTACTGGGTCATAAAATTTTAAACCAGTCCACAATCCTCTCATCTTGCTTTCTTAAGACCGGAATAAAAATCCATTCCAATTACAGTGGAAAAAACTGCAGAAGATCTTGAAGGTGTCTAGTGTATCACACATCTCAAACGGATGATGTTCAGAACAAAAGCTTCATTTACACAAAAATTTAATACTGAAGTTTAGTGTTAGCAAAAATCCCCCTATCTATTTAGCTTTCAGTCCTGAATCCTGCAATGCTCTATTTTTTCAGTATTACACATTGTCTACATCCATGTGTTTTACAAAGAGTTGCCAAAGGCATAAACACCAATTTAAACCTGTGAATATAATTTAAACTATTTTTTTTTGCAAACCTTCCCCAACACAACTAACAAATTTAGTAAGATCAGTGCCCTAGAGAAGACCGATGAAGAGAAACTGGTTTTGTTGGTTTTTTTAAAAAATCTCCTGCATTTTCCATTTAGATTTTAAGACATTAAATTTATATTCCGAAGTTTACAAAACTGTCAAGTATGTGCAACTCGACACAATTTAGGACTCTTCTGATAAAATCAACTTGACAAAAAGCAACCACGTTTAAAAATGCACTACTGACTGTAGTTATATATATACACACACACATTCACACTGCTGCTTACATTTCTTATTTTTTTTCTGCATATTCTACTGTCAGGTTACTACATAGAATCAATCACAGGAAAGAATGTCTGTAACTCAGCCCTTCCAGTGTAAGCTACAGCATCTTAGCCTAAAACCATCAAAAGAAGTCAACTTATTCTGAGAGATCAGACCTAATGCTGAAGTGCAGACCACAAGTTCCTATCTGCCAGCTCTGATGCACTGGGGAAGGACATACACAAGAGCACAGGGCAGACAAAGTGGCAAAACCTTCATATTTGCAACAGAAAGATTTATCAGGGATGACGTATCGATGCCCTAATCTGAATGCACAAAAGCTCAACCCTTTCCCACTCCTCCTTACCAGCCGTCACTTGACATCTCAGAGAAGGAAGGTTAAGAACCTCCATCGTCTCTCTCCTCCAACAGTTCAACCCAGTGGATGCAGAGAACACATCCACTGGTAGGGGATAAGCTAGAACTGGGCTCCACAAGGAACAGAGAGATGCCTCTGGCAAGAGGCAGTTCACTGCTCAGTACCCAACAGCTGCTGCTTACAGCTGTTTACATCCTTCTCCACTCCCTTACCCATTAACCACAAGCTCAGAGAAAAGCCCCAGAACTGGTTACAGACTGAAGCTGAAGGGAGCTTGTTCTGTGGCGTTCCACATCATGCCTTCTGTAGAAGGAACTCACACTAGGAATAATAGCAAAAGCACAGACGTATTTTCAAAAACAGATCTCTAAAAGGTGGAATGATAATAAAGATCATGAAGCTGACCAACCTAATTTTTACTCTGTATACATTACCCCACCTAAATTCTTGCTATAATGGAAGACTCTTTTTAAAGTATGCAAGAAGGAGCCCTCTAATGGAATATTGATCTCCCAAGTTCTGTAAATCACTTAAGTGAATAATCTCCATTCTCTTCCCACTCCAATGCACATATTTTAAGTTCTATCCTGACTGGGAACTTGTTTCACAAGCACTGTGTTCCATCAACTAGAGAAACCTTTACATTATCACAGTCCAAACTCTCTAGCTAAGGAAGCATCAGTTTTCCTCCTTCATAAAAACATGAACAGTTCTCAAAACACATCCAATAGTTTATTAATAAATGCCAGTCTTCAATACAGATACCAAACCTACACAATTAAGAAACATTATTTTAATTTTAATTACATTAATTTCATAGCAGAAATGTCGCTTCTATTTGAATAAGCTAAATCTTAAACAGAATTTAAGTGATGACAGCTTTCATCTAGTGCTGAATATTTACCTCTGACTTTTAAAAACCATTCAAGTTCTTCAATACTAGGGCCTCCCAAACTCCATTATTGCAGTTTCATGACTTGAAAACCAACCACTGCCTTCTAGTTCAATGTGACCCTTCTTACCACCGAGTGCAATAGCTGCACTCAATTACCTACCCAAGGCAGGGCTTAGTCTAGCTCTGGATATTCACAATAGTTAAGGTGAAATTACAGTAAAAAAGGTAATTCAATACATAACAGAGAGCATTTACTAAGGTTTAGAGCGTTTCAACTACGCTTGTATCAAGTGAATTTCATTAGCTAGCTAATCTTAACTTTCTGAGCCCCTAAACACACAAATACAGACTTATTTCTAGACATTCATTCAAAGCATGAGTGCAATCACGTAATTTCAAGTTATTCAACTATTTTGAAAAAACCCAGCAAACAAAATCCAAGACTGCCCGCAAAAGTGTTGTGGGTTTCATCCAGAGAAGAAAACTTAATTCCAACCAGCTTTATTATAGATTGCTTTTTTAATTCAAACCAAGAGAAAAAAGTAGCAGTTTAAAAATAATGTAATAAGCAGACTTTGTAACTCTTTGACTTTGGTTAAACTAATGCAGATTTCCATGCAGTCCTCACTGATGCACATTATACTTCATCTCAGAAAAATACTGTATTTCCAGGGCTAGCAGCATTTCTTACTATGAGCATCTGGAGAAGCTGCAATTTATTATACATCTAGGAACAGTGCTGGAGGCTATAGCCTGAGGGAAATAGTTATTCAGTCTCCACTCCACCAGTGAATGCAAGCCTTCCATCTGTACTTAAGCAGCAATAAATGGTTTTGCCACCTTCAGCCTTTAGCTACCAGGATGGCAACTCCACTTAAGATTCTCTAATAAATTATTCCAATATAATGATGCTGGCTTGTGCTATGCTTAATCAAATGGCCATAAAACACAGCAGGCACAAGCTTTCTTAAGGATTACACAGACGAGATATTTCATGCATAGATCTCCTGTATTAACTCTATTTTTAGCCGCTCAAGATCACTTAGGCAACTTATATTACCTCACTTTGATGGATGCATACAGCAGTGATAAAATGGATGTGTACCAACAATGGAACATTTCCAAATTTTCCAAATTTTACGCATTCCTGATTCCCTACTCCTACATAAATGCTTCCCTGCTACCAGATCATCATCATCATCATCATTTCAAGCGGAAGCTCCAGCATGCTGCAGCAATTACAGGGTGTGTTTTTAGCAGGCACCATTGACACTTCAGACCAAGACAATGTGCCACAGCATACACCAAGCATTTAGATACGTGCTCACGAATCAACACAAATTTATTGATAATTCTGGGGAAAAAAAATGGGGAAAAAGTTCATCCTCAGGAAATAAACACTCGATTTTAAGATGCAGGTCCACATTATGCCATGGGAAAAGAACTTGCTTGTTATCATAAAACAACTGCAAAGCAAGCCATTATCAAGGACAGTTTTGCCAACTGAACACAAGCTGCCCCCAGAGCAGATGGCACTGATGCCATGACAAACTCCAGCATAAGAATAATCTTTCTGGGATTGGCTGTGTACCTGACAACTACTTCAGTTTGGGGAGCGCTTTATACAGCATGTTCCAGAGGTAGACAATCCAACACATAAATACTCGTTTACTTTCATTTTCAAATCAGAAGTAGAATTTGCCAGTTATGTCTAAAGAGTGGTTGTATTCTGAATGTGTAACAGACTTCAGATTAAAGGTACACACACTAACAGAGTCTCAAAGTCTGGTTTACTCAATATAATGAAGAATATTACTTTGCTTGATACATCAAGTCCACGAAGAGAGAGTCAGCTAAACAGACTGAAAATATCTTCACTGGTACATTCAGGATGTCATCTGCTGCAGGAGAAAATGAATTCTAGTCCTGACAAGTAATAACACCAACTAAATCAGCTATATGTGATGTTCTGAGGTCCTGGTTTCTCTTTAGCCTGTCCTCAATTACTGCCAAAGACGTAGTACAAGGAAGCAGAGAGTTCCAAGGTCTAATCTGTGATCTCAGAATTGGAAGACAGGGAATCCCAGCTAACCAGTGACAATTCTCTCTGGGCTTTCCTGGTTGACAGTTTTAAAATTACACTCACTGTACATTTTGTTACAGAAATGGCCCTGTTATTTTTTACGCCAGCATCAGCCTCTGAAAACATTTGTATTGGGAACCAGTAAAGGAAAGAAAGCGCTGTGCAAAGAATGGTTTCATTCCACAAAAAAGTTCACCTTTCAGGCTTGCAAATACAAAATACAAAGCTAGAAACTCCACGTGAATTTAGAAGTATCTTGTAGTGTGGTGTGATTAAACAGATTAGAAAAACCCAAACACACACACAGACAAAAAAAAAAAAAAAAGGCAAAAATAGAAAAGCTTAACTATCTCCCCAATCCTAAAAAGTCTTGCACTGGGTAAAGGAAGAACCTTGCTACTACAAGGTGCAATAGAGCCTAAGGAGCAATACAGGACAAGAGCCTGTACACAACAGGCCAAACCGCTGAAGTCAGAGGGATGACTTACTGATTCAAGAGTCACGCTGAAACGTTTTCAGGTTCTGACCACCAGGTTACTACGTAAGTGGGGGTTTGTCTTGGTTTACATTTGACAATAAATTCTTACCTGCAGCGCCTGAACGTGTTTCATAAGCATGAGTTGATGACAAAGCATGCCAGGGAGTATCCTAGCTGTGTTTCAACTCAAGTGATATCATCCACTAATACAGGGAACAAGTTTTGATGGCAGATTCACAAGGAATTGTTTTGAAATTCTCGCCAGAGCATAGCCATAATTCAAAGACAAACCATTCAGCTCGATACCCAGAATGAATTTAAAATTTTCGAGGATAATAGTCCTATCCATTCACTAAAAAACATAAAAACCACTCGTTTTGTCTAAAATATGATCACGAGCGCTGCGTGAAATTAAAGCGAGACTAACAGGCGGCATGAAGTTAACACTGTCTACAAAAGGTGTTTTGTGCACCGAAATCCACCGATTTCAGGACACAGTAACGTTCTGCCATCTTGGCAGGCTATGAGATGACCAAGAAACTCCTCTGAGCTCTTGAAACACGTAAATGCTCCACGTAGCTCGCGTAAGGAGCACAGACCAACAGCGAGCGACTTCCCGGTAACGCCGCTGCGCTCCCATCGCATTTTGCCATTACATCCCAGCAATTCTCAAACCTGCCCAGAAAACCTAAACCTACCTAGGGGCAACTTCACGTCGGGAGCCTTCTTACCCTGGGAGAAGGTTAATAAAAAACAATCACCATCGTCCAAAAAAAAAAAAAAAACAAAAAAAAAAAAAAAAAAAAAAAAAAAAAACAAAATACAAAATAAAAAAAAAAAACAAAAAAAAAAAAGGAAAACCAAAACCAAACCAACAAACTTTCATCACCTCGGCATTTTTTCCGAGTTAGCCGCCGCGAAGTTGCTCCACCCGGCTCCGATTGTGCAACGGGGGGGGAGGCGGGGACGCGCTGCGCGCTCCCGCCGGGCGCGGGGGAAAGCGATTCCCGGATTGCCGGGGGTGCGGAGGGCGCCGGGGCGGCGGAGAGCGGCGACTGCGCGGCGAGGGCAGCACGGCGGTGGCCGCTCCGCGTGTCCGTGCCGCGTTATTGCGGAACGCCAGGGATCCCGGAAAGCGCCCGGGCCGGGCGGACCCGCCGCCATCTTACAATGCGGGAGAGAAGTTGCACAGCAGAGCGGAGAACCCGGCCGAGGGGCCCGGCTGCTGCCCCGGGCAGCGCCGCCATCGCGCCCAAACCCCCCGGCACACACGGGCCGGCGCCATCCGGGCCGGCTTCGGCAGAAGGGCAGCGGCAGCGACCCCGGGCTGCGCTGACATCCGAGCGGCCCCGGGAGCTGCCTCTCTCCGAGCCACCCCCTCAGGAAGGGGCCGGTGTCGAGCTCCGAGCTGAGGCCCGGAGAGAGCGGCCCCGCTGCCCCCAGCCGGGCCGCGGCCCCGCCGGAAGGAGCCGCCGCTTCCCGGCCTCTCCAGCCTCCGCCTCTCCCCCCCGCCCGTCTCCTCCAGGGGCGATGGGGGGGGGGGGGAAAGAAGGCGATGAGGAAGGGGAAGAAAATACACCCAAAAAATAACAATAAAAAGAAGGGCGAAGCGGAGAAGGGGGGATGGGGGGGACGGCGGAGGAGGAGGAGCCGCGGCGTTCTCTCACCTTGTTGATGCGTTTCAGCGCCATTGTGTGTGTGCGAGTGCCGGGCCCGTCTACGCGCCGCGGTGACTCCGCGCTCCGCTCGGGGGGCCGGGAGGGAGGAGGAGGAGGAGGAGAAGGAGGAGGAGGAGGAGGAGAACGGGGAGGAAGGCGGAGAGGGGGGAGGGGGCAGCTGCTCTTCTCCTTCCTCCGGAAACAGACGGGGGGGCGCCCGACAGGCCGGCCGCCCGAAGTCCTGCCTGCCTGCGGGCAGCGGGGCCGTGAGGCTGCCGGGGGAGCGCTCCGCCCGCCGCCGCCCGTCACGGCCGGGAGAGGGTGCGAGGTGCGGGGAGAGCCGAGAGGCGCCGCCCGCCCGGGGTAGAGCGACAGAGGAAGGGCGAGAGAGCCCCGCGCTGCCACCGCTGGCCAGGCCCGGACGCCGCGGGAGGGAGGGAGGGAGGGAGGCGGGGCCGGGCCCGGCACGCCGCCGCCAACGGCTCCCGAGGGCGGGGCCGAGAGGCGGGGCCGAGGGCGAACGGGCGGGGCAGGGGAAGGAAGGTTCTGGGGCTGCCCGCGGGCGGCGCCGCCGCCTCAGGAGCGCTGTGCGGGTCTTGTTGCCCGCAGCTCCTGCGGGTCGCAGCGGGCTTCGGAGCTCGGCGGTCCGCGGGGCTTGTCGGCGGGCGCGCACCGCTGACGGCGGGTCCCGCCCCGCCCGCCTCCCCGCGAAATGGCGGCAGCGGCCGGATCTAGGTCCGCCCGCTGAGGCGGCGGCGCGGTGTCCCTCCGCGCGTCAGCTGTGTGTCAGCGCCGCGGGAGCCGCGCCCGCCGCCCCGCCCGAGCGGCTGGAGCCGGGATCGGCCGGCCTGGAGTCTGGGAACAACCAGCGCTACCGCGGGCACGGCCGGCCCGGCAGCGTCTGGGCACGCAGCAAGGCGGCAGCCCCAGAGCGGTTCGCCGCCGTGCCAGTGACGAAGCTAAAGCTCTGCTCTTTGCCCAGGAAGAGCGCAGGCCTTGTCTGAGGGTAACGGGCCTGGACACTTGGTTTTAGTGGCATATCGGCACACACGAGGATACCAAACCAAGTGTCTAAGTGTAGAGGGAAGAAATATCAGTAAAAGGGAAGATACGTTGATGTGGATTGTCAGTACAAGGGCCAGATGCATCAAAGGGAATCATATAATCGTCAAAATTGGAAATGACCTTTAAAATCGTAAAGTCCAGCTCCCATGTGGCATTACCACTGTAACTCCTAAACCGTACAGTTACAGACACCTCTTAAGCATCTCCAGGAATGGTCACTCTACCTTCCTGGGCAACCTATTCCAATGCTGAACATTGAAAAAAAATTAATATGAAGCTGCCCTGTCTCACCCTAATGCCATTTCTTCTAGTCTTCTCACAGCAAGCAGTCTAGAAGAGACCGATCCCCACCTCACGACAGCCTTTAAGGTAGTTCTAGAGAGTGATGAGGAATAACTATTTTATTTACAGTGATACCAGACATTTCCAGCTCCTTGGAGGCTTTTTATTTTTATTTTGTACAGCACGGGCCAACAGATCACTCTCAGCCAGGTGTTTTTTTCTCATAGTAATAAATTGTGCAGGTTTATGCATAGTTCTCTTCATGGGGAAGGACTCGACTCCATTTCTGTGAAACGAGAAGAGAAAGACTGCCTGACTGCCCTTCTGCTGTAATGATGGGATGAATTAGAGTGACAAACACGGCGTTTGCTGTCCAGGGGGGTTGTCCACAAAATTGCACTGGACTCAGTCTGTTTTCATGGTAGTGCCATAGTGTTAGTTGTCTTGCTGTCTAGGATACTAACTCTTATTGGTCTGGAGAAGGCAGAATATTCAGAAAAGCTTACTGTGTAACATTCTTTTCAGTATGAAGATTGACAATAGGCAGGAGTGGATTAGGAGAGCAGTTTGTTAATTACTTTTAAAAACAGCACTGTAGTAGGACTGCCATAGTTTTTTAAGACTGATATTTACAGGCTAAAGAGAAAACAATGCCTTGTTCTTGTAAAGTCCACTTACCTTGCTATGATCTCCTAAAACAATCCTAGCAACTTCCTTATGTAGTCTTCACTTTCTGCTTATTCTTTTAATTGTATTGAACAGCATGTTCAGGAAGTGTAATTCCAAACTATTTAATTTTCGTTCTTACCATTTTAGTCAAGAATATTGCTGAAGAACACCTTGCTGTTCCTGCTTTGGATTATGGATGCTATTAAATTGCTCCAAATCACCAGCATGTCTATCTTTGTACAGTCAGACATCTTCCTCTGCCTTGTAAATTGCTCACAAACTTTCTGAGCTTCATTATTGTTTGTCCCCTCAGGAGATCTATACTTGGCAGTATACCAGTTCTACATTTTGTAATTATTATTTGAGATTAATGACCTCTAATATGACTTTATATTAACATTTTTGATCAGACTTGTGATTCACATTTTCTGTATAATGAAAGAAATTAAGAACAAACATACTGTTGACAGTGTGTAATTTTCCCTGCTAATTTAAGACAACAGGAATTGTTAATCTGGTAAATCAAGTTTTGTTACGTGTTAAATTCAATATCTCTATTAGCATTTAACCCCAAAGAGAATTTAAAATTTATTAGATAGCTCTTGTTTATAGCCATTGCTCAGAAACAGATTTGCAAATTTTAGTTTAGTATACTTGTTTAGGCAAACACTTTATTGCACTTGCTGGTTCATTTTTAAAAAAAACCAAATCTGCCCATTTAAATACTGACCTTTAAAAACACTTGAGAAAAAAATAAAAAATTATGTTTTGTGAGGAATGAAAAACAACAAATACAGTCACAGTTCTGTGACCAGTTCTGCTGGTCACAGCACACAGTTCTGCTTGGAGAACATCATACTTTTCACTCCCACCTCCTTTTCCTCAAATTGTGAGGTAAAAGTCATGTATTTTCTCCTCAGTATTTGGAAACTAATAAAACTGAATATTTTTTTTTTTTTACTTTGCTAGGAATATTTGGGCAAGTAAGTAGAGTAAGTAAAACCTGAATATGTTGATGTGCCCATACAGAGTTTCTCAGTTCTACCACACGCAGCATGTATATTCTTTTGCATAGATTCCTCATCAGGTAATATAAAATGAGGGTGTTGCAACTTATTGTGGAACTATTTATGTTTGCTTCATTTTAATTTGATTTTTGAAGCTAATCCTCAGAAGTGGCTGTAGAGAGGTATTACCATGTCTTAGCCTCCACAGTAGTGGAGTCTGGTTAGACTTTTAGAGGTTTATTATGCAAAATAGCTCAGTAGATGTGGCCTGGTAATAAACAGTTTGTACAAAAATACTGAGAGCAGGCCAGCTCTCTTGAACCCCATCTTTGAATTTTGTTTTCTCAAGTATGGCCCTGTGTGGCCAAGTGATGAACAGCCTCTAAAGGCTGGATTCACCAGTCCATTTCAGCTGCTTCCTGATGGTCCAACAGAGGAATGGATGGCCAAGCCATGAATGGAGGTAGCCTGGTTTGGCTGTTATAGCCCTGCCCCTCGGGGACTTGAGGGAAAAGCAGCCCAGTCTCTTAGTTTAAAGGTTAACATAGGTTACTTGTACATGGGTTTTTCACTTCCGTTTGCCCGAGACCAGCCAGTTTTATATTTGGAGCATGCTATTCTACCTGCCTTCAAAACAGGTGGAGCAACCAAACATCCTGGACACCAAACAGCATTCCATACAGGATGCTTCATGTATCTGAGAGGAAAGGGGGAAACAAGATGTAAATGTTTTCCAAAAAGATTTCCCATTTTAGGAGAGAAAAAATATTATTTCAATAAAAGCAAGATATCCATCTAGTCCATTCAGTAGATTACTATTAGTTGCTGTTTGGAACATTTCAGCTCATGATGCTGGAAAACAAAGTGCTAAGATGAACAACAACAACAACAACAGCTTCTCCCTGTTTGCATGTATTACCAGGCCTCAATTTTCTCTTCAGCATCCTGTCCAACTTGTTTTTCCTTTAATTACTGTAAATCAAGCTTGCAGCCAAATCCTTCTTTAATCTGAGCAAAACTTACCTTATTGAGGACCCTTTTGATTCAGTGTTTACCACAAAGAGTAAGATCACAGGAGAAAGCTGATAAAATAAGATTGTTCCATTGGCCTTTTTTTTAGCACAACAACAACAAAAAAGACTGAATTTGCTAAGTGCCGCTACAAGACAGTGGAAAAAAAACAGGTCTGGGGATGTCATTGGGTTCCACTTAATCTGTTTCAAATTCCAGAGATCAGCAGGCCTTTTTGTGTAGCTTCTGGGGGCTTCTCCCCTTCAATAAGGATGGCTAGGTCACAGTTACAGACTTTGTAGTGCATGCTCAGCTCCCTGGCTGTTGCTTCTGGGACCATTATGTCTCCTTCTGTTAGGAAGAAGAGGTAGCAACCTCCTTTCACATCGGGAGTGAAGCCCAAGGTCAGTGTGTTAGGCAGCAGTTAGCTTTTTAAGAAATACCAGACAAAATGTCACTTTCTTGATATTCCAACTTGGCCAACTCTTCATCTCCCATTGTTTCTCCAACAGCTTCTCTGACATTTTCACTGAAACAATTCCCAAGCTAATCCACATTTCCTTTGAATTAGAAGTGCTCTTCATCTCACTTCTAGGTCATGGAGCAAAATGCTGAGTCCCTACATCAATCCATTTTAAGTTGTTGCAGCTTTATGCTGGGAGCTGGAAAACCTAGTGTATAAGTCTACAACGACTCCCAGTGAAAACCTGGAGTGCTTTGTTGAATAATGATATGCTAAATTTTCATGGCTTGCACAGTCATGTGGGATTCACAAGAGCATAGAACACTTCATTAACTTTTGCCAAGATAAATAGACTGAAGGCCCCCACAAAATCTCCTGGTTTTCAAGATTTTGTTTAGCACTTCATTGTTTGGCACTTTTTTATCTTCATAGTGACAACATAGTTTTCTTTCAGTTAAAGATTTGTCTCTTCTCTTGAAATCCTTCCAAAAAAGAAGAGCTATTTTACAAGAACATATGACAACATAAAATTCTTTATTCTATTTTCACATACCTAAGCAACTGAATCTCTGAAAATCACTACAGGTAATTTATTAGTATGCATGCAGAGTATTTCTTTTTTTTTTTCCCAGCAAAACTACCATTTGATCGAGATGAAAAATATATCCCCATCAAGTCAGCAGCAGTTTTTGTCAACAAGAATGTTCATTTTCTGTGCTGATTCAGCTCTGTGAATATTGAAGCTTGAAAGTCAGATGAGCATGTACATGGTGTAATTATAATGCCAAATTTGAAACCCGAAAATTTTTGTTGTCGTGCCATTACTAACTACCTCTGTTTCATTCTTTTGTATGAATTCTTTACATGCCTGAATACACGTAGATAATATATAAACATACATGACAAAATAGCAGGGGTGTGAAAGGCTAAGCAATTAACCACTGTTGCTAAAATCAGGTAACGCTTTAAGGCTGAATTCAGCAAGCAAAACCTCTCTCTGGAGCAACTCAGAAGTTTTATCAGTTTCAGGAAGCCAGGGTACATTGGTTGGAGACCTTGTCAAAAAGGTGTTTAATGGTGACCTACTTTACCCTATCCCTTCAGAGGTGGTTGCTTTTCCTTGTTATACCTGTTTTTTGTCCCCTCAGGCTGCCTTCAGACTGCAAGCTAAGTCTGTATGGGTTACACTGTTACTGAAAATGACCAAGCTCTTAACAGCAGTTTTCAGCAGTAGGTAATTTGACCTATTGTGTTTACTAAAGGAGACATCAAAGGATTCTCTGGAGTGCTTTCAAGATATGTCTATTTTTATTACTTTGATGTAATTGATTACTAGCCAGATTTGGACCATCCTAATTCGGTTGCTACTCCAGTGCTTGTTCCAGGATGCAAATATACTAAGCAAAGCACAACCTTTGAGGAGCGTTTGGGTTTAAGAGAGGATTTGACCAGTGCACCTAATAGGCTTTAAAAGTTGCTGGTTCAGATAAAATGTAAATGCTTAATGGTAATTACTCAAACAGGCCAGTTAAGGTGTTTTCACAGGCTCTGCAGTATGGGCACTGCTGTTCAGGGGTCACAACAGGCTGTGTCAATTGAAGTGCAGGCTTCCATTCACCTGCCCAGCTACATGCAAAGTGCAATTTTCACTGTTTGACCAGAGGGACAGGAAATTAGTTAGCCTAAGCTAATCAGGACACTGATGGTATACTTCATACACTGAAGTATAAACCACCTTTTATCTCAGTAGGTTACCCTGCAGAGATCAGCCAGTGTTTTCAGAAGACCTGGGGCAGAGACCCTCACTGAGCTAGGAGCCCTAGTACACTGATGTCACAAATGGCCTGCAGCAAACTACTTCTCCTGGCCACGTCTGTCTCCTTCTTCTGAGGCAGTCCTGCTGGTGAATTGTTTGCATATTTGTAGCTAAATAAACATTACACTTCAGCAGAGGCAGCAGGTTGATTTGCTGTCACTCTTCATTTAGAGACTTTTTCTTTCCTTGAACATTCTTTCTCTTTCTGCTGTGCCACTCCTCCCCCCTCCCCGTTGTGTTTTATACAGAATAATGCTATGTTTCTCTGGGGAAATTATTACAGATCTTATAGAGTGCTGTGTTTTAATTGTTTGATGGTGTATTGACTTAATTTAATGATTTAGGAAAATAAGAAAGTCCACAGAATTACTTCAGGGCTTTTTGGTTGTTTGGTTTGTTTGTCTGTGAACTGTCAGGAGTATATGCTGTTTATTTAGACAAGGGAGTTTACTAGCCAACTATCATTGGAATGAGGAGTCATTTTACTTTTCTTTCTGTCCTTTTGAGCAATCTCATCTTTAAAGATTTGCCTGATCTTTTCTTTGGTACGTTCCAGTTAACAACAAGGTATCCAAAAGCTTACTTAGACCTCAAATATCCGGGTAATTACAGCCAAATATACCTTTCAGAAGGATGGCATATTATTCTTGTTTGTTGTTTTATTGTAATTTGGCAAATATGGTTGATGGCTCCAAGTCACCAATACTGAAATTAGCCAGTTATTTCATCGTTATGGTTATGGACCTGGGCGATGGACCAGGGCAGTATTTCTGAGAAGGTGGGCTGTGACAGACATGGTAGTAATGAAACATGGCCAGGCATTAGCAAGTTGCTGAAAATCTTGCAAATCATAAAGCAAAGGCAGCCTGACTTCTGTACTCCCGCTTTTATTCTTCAAGGTCAAGCATGCTTTTCAGTTTTTCAAGAAACACTACGTGGATTTGTCACTTTTCCAAGCAATAAATGTGAATCTGTTATTATAAAGACAATGAGGACTGCAAATGTTTTGGTTTGTTTTGCTTTGGAAAACAGGATATCATCTTGTTAAAATAAATATCCCCTGAAAAATACTCACTTAAGGAGTTGGTAGTGGACTCCAAGATCCTAATTTTCTCAGTCATAGCAATTTAAATTCAAAATAACAGCAAAAAAGATAATTTCCTTCCTGACTACTTGGTGGCTTATCTTAAATGATTTTATGATCTCCATTTAGCTCCTATATAAGAAAAGCATTGCTACAATAAAAAGGGAGGACTCAGGTACTTGGAGACTAAATTATACCCTTACCCATTCATCATTCAGGATATTTGACAGTATCAAATCGTGTTGGACAGGCAATTTGAGGGACTATGTGCATCAATGGTTTCTACTACACTTGTTTCCTGAATAAGCAAAACATTTCTGTCCCTGAAACTGTCAAAATGACACAAAAAAGTAAAAAAAAATCTAAACAAAAATAATTTAATTCCTCTTGGGAAATCAGTTTAAAACATTCTTAAGTGTTTTAATAAATTAACTATAGACACTATCACAAAATTAGCTCTCAATAAAAGACTTTCTGTTTTAATAAAAAGGGGCATTAGGATCTTTTCCTAGTGTCCAAAAGCACTCTCCTAGCATGTTGTTCAACATGAATGCCTCTTAATTACCATGTACCTTTCACAGCCATTAGGATTACATTTCCTGTAAAGTAAGTTCTGTAAATTTGGGGGTGATATGTTTATATCCTACACTTTGTGTTAGTTACTTTTTTCCCCTTTGAATCAGCAGAGAAAGCATCATATTACAAAAAAAAATTTACAGACCTTACAGCTCTGTGCAATGGGGTGGAGTATAGAATTTATATAAATTTCTGGCAATATCTTAGAAAGTAAACGAGGAAGTAACTTAAAAATCTAGGGAATAGCCAACTGTGTAGATCTAGAAGTACACTGTGCTATAACTGAATTATGGTCCAGAAAACAATAGAAAAGAAAAAGCATCAGTAAGATAGGCATAAGTGAGGCTGTATTAATCTTATTTACCAACTTTAATACCATTCCATGTCATTGCCCTGGAATCAAGATAGCCACTTTTTTCTTGCTTTCATCTCCATCTGTCGGACATGCCTCAAAGAGGCATGGTGTTTTGGGGTTGAGGTTTTTCTTTTGTTCCTTTTCATCCTTGTGAGATGATAGAGAATGAATATGGGTTACTGTCAGTGCCAGACCTAGCTAACCTTGAAAAGAGGAGCCAGGCTCAGAAATCACAGTGCTGTTCGTGCTCAGGCATCAGAGAAGGGATGACAAAAAACTGCTGTTTCACTGCAGTGTCACTGGGCATTGTGACACAGGAAGAACTTAAGAGCAGAGTGCAGTCCTACAGCAGAGATGATCTACTCTGTCCTCGGCAGGGAAGCTGGTAGTTTTTCTGTTCTATAATTAGCCAGTGCCAAAGAATGCACATTGCGTCACAGGAATTAGTCTTGTGGCATTCTCACCTTTGCCTTCCAAAATGAAGGAAATATCTTTCAGTGACAGCTCTTATGCCAAGGGAGTAAAGTACTAAGGGAAGAAATATATCCTCAGATATCTGGTCAAGAATAGACAGTCTTCACTCAGCAATGCAGTTTAAAAAGGAAAGGTGAGTGGTCTGCTGCTGAGAATATATATATATATATATATATATATATATATTCTTGTTCCCAGAATTCCCATGATGAGCACAGCTTGCAGTGTTTTGAGAGTGATTTTACTTCACATCTGTTCATTTAACTGTGTGTACTTCCCAGATTATGTCAGCTTTGTCCTCTGTAGGTCCTTTATGTATCTGTTTTCCATCACTGCAGCTTCCTCCCAAGGGACAATCTGGGGATTTTTCAGTCTGGTTTATTGCAACAAACCAGGCAGAACCTGCTACAAATCATTAACATATCTGGTCTCTTATGAAAATATTAGTGAATCCTAAGGATACTTATTCTGAGTAAAACTTGTGAAATACCAGTTCCCTGGAAGCCAATGAAGTTCCAGATCTATGCAAGTCTGTATGTGCCCAGCAATCAGGTCATTCTGGATCCTCATGAGCAGTACATACTGGATCAGCTACCTAGTGCAGATGGAAAAACTGGGTCATTTGTGTAATGGGGCAAAATTTAAAACCCATTGCAATATCAAATTGACTGTGTTATTTCTTGTGCATTGTTAGTGTTACTTAACTGGTGTTTTTTACAACAGTTTCATCTCATACAGCTTGTTGCTTTCTGTGCTTTAAATAAATGCAATTTCAACTTAGGGTAACAGAGTGGATATTCATAGTTTCATCTTGTGCTATTTCTGCAGCTGTTAGAGCAGCTGTAGAAACCACTACCAGTGATAACCACTTCATAAAAAGACAGCTCCATCTTGTAAAAACCCATACAATGTAAGTAGAAAGTAACTGAACTTTGTCTGGGGATATCTGGGGAGTTAGTACTGCATACACTTATTTTTTCTTGAGCTGGGGATTTATTCAGCTTTGTTTTGTACCCAACTCATGGGTAACATTTCCCACTCCCCCTAAGTACCAATCAGAGAAAGGAATTAAAGTGTTAAACCCATAGCTGAGAGATCAAAGCATGGCATTTTCCTTGAATAAATAAAAACAGGGTCTATTTTTTTTTCTCCCATGCACAAAGTTGCCATGTTGGAACTTTATGCAATTCTTAGAAATCTTGCCATTTTCCTTTACATTCTTGTTTTCATTCTTTTCAAAAGTAGTTCCCTACAATCTCCAACAATAAGTGCCATTCTAAGCTGCAGGGATTTTTAAAATTCAACAATAATGCATGCTTTTAGTGGGACACTGCAGTTACTTAAGCAATTATGATAGCACCTCCTTTCAAAACACAGTGCTTACCTTGTAAAATTCTTGGACATTACCTAGATTAGAAAGTAATATCATGCTCATTTAGTAGTAATTTTATAATTTGAACATTATGCTAGCACAGGATTAGCCCACTGATTTTGTTATAAATGTGATTTGTTTCCTTATTTTTCTCTGGAACACTTTACCCACCATGGACAGGTAGCTATTTTCAATAAACACCAGGAGGAGCCACTTAAGGTACCAGGTCTCAGAGTCAAGTGAAAGCTCAACTCTCAGCTTTCTTCACTGGGCAACTAAACCTCTGGATGTAAAACTATGAAATAAAAACCTAAACTGTGTGCAGTGCAATTGCAACTTCCTTGCAATGTTCTTATGCATGAAATACAGGAAAGTAACTGTACCCGTGTGGTCTTATATCCAATTTTAAGCCAGCCTGCTCAGTTTTTGAGATTCAGTTATTTAATAATTGGATGTTGACAGTGCTGCATAACTAGCTGATGGAGACATTGCAGGAAGTGAATCACAGTTCCTACAGCTCTTCTGGGGTGTAATGATTTGCTTGCTTTTGGGGAAGTGGAAGAAAGAGAGATCTTTGCATTCAGCAGGAACAGCAGCTAGTCACACCTCACTGTAAAATGATTCAAATACAAAGGGAGAGATCTAGCTTCCTCCTAGACAGGAGACTTGTGTTTGCTGATCACAGAAGCCAGCCCTTCAGTAGCAATGAAATTTTTAGTTGGCAGTAGTTCTTTAGCCTGCTGCAGAGATTATTCCAGGTGGTCAGTTTGGAAAACGGCATTACTAACTCCAGGAAAATGGTTGAAACAACACTAGACACCGTTTTGATTGAAAAGCTCATTACCATGAAAGAGTACTGAGCAAATTACTGTGGTACTTGTGCTTGTTTTACTGATGTGAGAACTCTGTCTGCTGCCTCAGAACCTTTTACATTTTATCCTTACTGTTGTGTACTTGCTAAAATAAAATAAATACATGTAATTTATAAATGTTCTTCTCCTTTACAAATCTCACATGTTCTAGACAGGCCAGTAAATATTATCTCATTTTACAGCTGAATTAAGGGCAGAGGGAGACAGAGCAATTTTCGAAGGGTAACATACGGAGGAACGCAGATTCTTTTAATCTATCCTCATTTTGTTGGACCAGGACCAACCAGCTTATGGATTCTGAAGGCAGCTCTTATTTCTGCTGTGAGCTGGACCAGTGCAGCTATGTTGTAGTCACGAGAACAAATTCCACCAAACATCATCTGCACCATGAACTTTTCTACCATTCTTATCAAAGGTTTTCATTCCTTTTTCTCATTCTCATTTCCAAGGGTGATATTTGGGGAATTCCATGTCCAAGACATGAGCTAGCCCTAACGATGGAGATCTCTTCAGGTGGGCTCCATTGTCCATCTTATATGTAATACTCTTGCTAGATGAAAAATTCCAATGATAGAGGATACCTAGTGCTGAAAGCAATATTCATCTTTCCATACAGAAAGGTTCTGTTCTGTTCAAGGTTCTATGTTTGGGCTTTTTGTGCTGCTTTTTTATTACAGCAACTTCTATATATCCTCCTAATACCAGAGTTTCAGTGGCCAAATTTGGCATGAAACACATAAGCAGAGGCAGTCTCTACTTTCTAACACCTCATAGACTGAAACTAAACATACAAGAATGACTTGTTGCATGTTACTCTCTCCACAAAAAAAAAAAAGAGAGAATTTTCCAGATACCAAACAATCTTGATATTTGAGTAGAAAAATACGCTGGTAGAATCCTGAAGAAGCAATCTGCCTTTGGAATAAGAATGTCCACACAGGCTATTAAACATGCAACAGAGGGAAGATGTCGCACTTGCCTGCTAAACCTCCTGATGTTGACTAATGCCAAGTTCTGAACACATAATGTGGTCCCTGAAGATGGATTACTGTGTAAGCCCTTGTTCTTTCCTGCAGGACTGAGCAAGACTGGAGCTTTCCTTTTCGACCTTAAAGCAAACAGGAAGTTCTGCAGCCCAATTGCAGGGTGAACATGCATCTCCTGTGCTCTGGTTCAGACTGGATTTCTACAGACCACTTTTCGCTTCTGCTTTGGTTAAGAATCCCATTCAGGTTTCATTTTCTTTAGAGGCTTGCTGTAATCTATGACTTTCAGACTTTGATATACCAAACCAGCCATGACTCATGTCAGCTGATCCCTACGCAACAGGAGGGGCACGGGGAGAGCAAATCCTCTCTGCAACATGTGCAGATGGACTCGCAGAGTGCTGAGTGCAGCACTGATCAAAGGCAGCACAGCAGGGCTCGGGAGCTTCCCTGAAATGTCAGCTGTGCTCCCAGCATCCAGCAAAGGCTGGAAGACCAGAAGAATGTGAAGAGGAGGAGGGTAGGACAGAGGTTCTCAACTTCAGTGTGAAGTTGTTTGATTTAGGACTGGAGTATTTACCTTACGTATTCTTCCCTCGGAAAGTCTCACAAAGGAGGTCACATCACGACATCTGATGTATTATTTTTACAGGAATAACCAAGCGTTTTACTCTTTCATTTTCTTGTCTAATAGCCAGCATCTGCCTAGACAAAAAGTAATCATCTTAGGACATCAGACACAGTCATTACGTGGATAAATTTAGGTGATGTAGGGAACTTAGATATTCTGAGATCACAGGAGTACTCCCACTAGCTAAAGAAGATGATTCATCAGGAAATGTTAATGTAGGGTCACAGATAAAAAAAATAATAGGTCAGAAGCACAAATAAATTTGACTTATCCTAAACTTAGCTTCCAGTATTTTCCAGCAGGAAAAGTGCACAGTTGATTTGGGCAAATATGGTAGGATTTCAGTATGCTGAGGGAGGAGAGAGAGAGAGAGAACTGTGCTTCAGTCAGCATCACGTAAGGAAGGAGATAGGTAGGATTGTGCTGCTTTAACTTTCCTGCTCGTGCTTTGTGCTACTAGCACTTGATAGATTCATTTATGTTAGCAAAGCACCTTGAACCAAACAGTGCTGTCATGACCAAGGAATTAACGTGAGAGTCTCCAGGTCTGGATGGACTGTCTAAATTGACCCAGAATGGCTACAGGCTTCCCACTTTTTCATGTGCCTATACAGGGAGGATTTACTATGCCAAAAAATGACCAGTCTCCTAGACATAACAATAAAATAAAGTGAAAACAAATAAATAAACACACCCCCTCCCCCCCCATATGTGATAGGTCTTGTTCTGTGCAAATTATTGCCAAACATGAGGTGGAAGAACCTCTCCCTGTAACTTTAAACCTCTCAGCACTCACCTTATCCTACCTCATTCCCACGAAGAAAAACTTTCAAACTTTTTACTTTCCTATTTATAAGACCATCAACATGGAATACAACTTGAATGCTGCAGAGTGATGACAGGGAACCGCATAAAACCTGTAAACCATAAGCCACGTATTATTAAATATGGTCCCTCACATCCCCAGCTTTCCTTTCCCTTTCCCTTTCCCTTCCTTTCCCTTTCCCTTTCCCTTCCCTTCCCCTTCCCTTCCCTTCCCTGAACTTCCCTTCCCTGAACTTCCCTTCCCTGAACTTCCCTGAACTTCCCTTTCCCTTTCCCTTTCCCCTTCCCTTTCCTGAACTTCCCTTCCCTTCCCTGAACTTCCCTTCCCTGAACTTCCCTGAACTTCCCTTTCCCCTTCCCTTCCCCTTCCCCTTCCCCTTCCCTTCCCTTCCCTTCCCTTCCCTTCCCTTCCCTTCCCTTCCCTTCCCTTCCCTGAACTTCCCTTCCCTTCCCTTCCCTTCCCTT